>JAUMJL010000059.1:1800000-2090000 GCA_033558185.1 Dromococcyx pavoninus | reverse complement strand
TCAGCCAAGTTCAGCCATTGGAAAGCACTACACTTTGTTGTCCTTGTCTGTAGTACCTGTTGGGGAAAGCAAAGGCAACAGGATGGGCCTCACGTAGAAACTCCCTGAACCCATGTTCTCCTTGTGAGCCTCAAAAGGGTTCCCCCACCCCAGTTAAGCACCTGTCCTAGGCAAGTTAGTGCTAGAAAACAAGTAGAATAACACTTACACCTGTTCTACTCAGCACACAAAAGCTTTTTTTCTGCTTCACTTGCCTGGAGCACCCAGACAGAAGAAGGAGGCAGCAAACAGCAAACCAGACAACTCGTGCACAGCTTCTCTGGTTCGTACACGGTTTCATCTCTTCTGCAGACTCTCAGAAGAAAAGCCTTAAAGAGGCAGTACAGAAAAGAGCTTGCATCTGCACCACACAGGAGTCTAACCTTTTGCTACATCCAGTGAATTACTCTCATGTCCACACCACTGCCTCTATTTTTCTACAAAAGGACTCCGTTTCACATCACACGTGTAAAGCTATTGGCATACAGTTTCTCCTCTAATGTAGCACCACCTTTCAGGTTCTCCAACATCATTCAAAGCACAAAAACCCAAGATTTCTCTTTTCCCCAAAGGAGCAGTACTGGGATCCAGAATATACCATGAATAAATAAATAAATCAAAACACTCACAAAAACAAATTAACCAAAACAGAAAGAATTTCCAGACTAAGGCAAAAAGTCTTACCTCTAGAAGAAAAATAGGCATCGCTGTGCTCCAAATGGGCTACTTCTGCCTTGCCTAACTCCCAGCACGCTATAGCCAGCCCATTAGCAGCCAATTTAAGAGTTGCTAAAGGTGCTAAATTGGAAGTAGCAGAGTATTCTGGGTGTCTTGGTATGGCAAAATCCTGCAGGGGTAAGGGGAGGGTTCACTTCAGGCTGAAGAGTAGTAATGATTTAACTAAACTAAGATTAACAAAAACATTAGTAGCTCAAAAATTTTTATTTTTCGTGTGAAAGCTTTTAGAAATTTGAAGCCATGGATAGTTTGTTTGCATTCTCCCTCTCATTTTATTAGTATGTTGTGTGCATTCCTGTATTTGATCTTCATTTTCCCTGAGCTGTTTTCTGGAACCTGAATTTACTATCAACTGTGCACAAGCTTGGTAAAATTGCATTCTGACCAAGCTTTTTTTTTAATTATTATTCATATATTTTGAGTGCTGGTTATGTAGAATGGGTTGGGGAAAACTTTTACTTTTGTCTCAAGTTACAACTTAGCTTCTGTTGTGATTCCAGATGCTGGAAGCAGGTTATAGAATAACATAGCATCTTTCAGTTTAAGACAAAAAGCTAATAAAACCAGAAATTTCTATTGTAATCACATTTTTTAACAAAATGAGGGGTTTTCCTTAAAACTTATTATACCAGTTTTGGTTTTGCAGCCTATTGTCGGGAATCTGAGCTGAAAAGATACAAGAAGAATTTGCTTTTATGAAATAAAGAATAATAATGAGGAAAATACACTGCTGGCTTACAGATAGAGGTGGTTTTAACACCTGATACTAATAAAGCTTTTGTTAGGACTTCTATTGTCTTGCTCTGGCTCCACCATTGGACAGGACAAATTAAGGAAGAACAGTTACACACAAAGAGGCTTTTGACCTTTAAGCTCCACCCAGGAGTTGTTGGATTGTGCTAGTGAAGACTCCAGGCTAAACTGTATCTCAGGGCTTCTCCGTAGGGTAGGTTGGGAGGAATATTGATTCAGCAGGTCCGATTTTAGATGTGGCATGCATTGTTATTTCCAGGCAAATCACTGTCTCTGAGCTCAAATTCAAACTGCAAAGCTATTTTGTACCTGAGACAAGAATATCTAGCAGTGCTTTTACTAGCTCTCAGAGAGGAATGGCAGGGTGACAGACCCCAGCACAGACTCCTCATCGCCCTGGAAACAGCTCAGAAGGTATGAGCTTCACCCAACAACAGCCAGATTTTTTATGGCTTATTGCATCCTCTGCCCATAAATGAACTATACTTTAGTAGCTGCGTAAGCCCAAATGTTTTAGATCACCCATATGGAAATAGAATAATAATATCCTCACTTTGTGCTTTTGCACTCACACAAGCATTTTTAACCACTCTCAAAATCAGCAAGTCCCCTTATATGTATTCCATGGAAACAGTCCTGTTCTTATTACCCCATACACTGTATTCACACATGTTTCTTACGTACTACAGAATAATTTCAGCTACAGAGTTCACAGTTTAAATACACAGATTAGACAAATGAAGATAAGTGAACAGAAAAGAAAGGTGAAATCTCTTGCCCAAGATCAATGACAATACAAAACCAGTTCCACTCTCACACCCCACTGCCATTTGCTGGATCACAGTCTTGCATTGCTTTAATTACTACAGACAGTTTTAATGAAGCCACGTTGAAATGGAAGATGATGATTCTTACATTAATCTTAGCAGGACATAGGGCCTCTTGAAGAGGTTTTGTTGCCTCCTTAGGTTTAAATCACCAGAAGTGCATCTTCAAAGGTGGAACTATCACTGGCAAAGAGATATGGGTATGTTTGGCACTAAAGGACTGTTTTGACTCTTTCCTGCTATCTTACAGCATTAGTAGACACACAAAATTACTTAGAATTTGGTCAAATTCTGAAATTGAGTAATGCAGTTTTCCAATGTTCTGTTTCAATTCAGAGCAATAACTTGTCAGAGAAGGTAAAGAGGCCAGAACCTCATTTTCCGTGTCATGGCATCACGTTTAGCCAAACAATTCTCCGAACTGCATTACTTTATACCCTGTATCCATTTTCATTACAGAGCAATGCGGCATTCCCCTTGACACAGGTTGTTATTATTTGAATTTATACCAATAAGAAATAATTTGAAAAGTATAATTGGATATTATTCTTATAACTCGTGCTAAAAAAAAAGAAAAATAGAACTATTAAAAGTGCTTGAGATTTTAGTCAATTTGAACAACTTTGTCAAAAAAGGAGAAAATTACTGGAAATAGCAAAATTTTCCACCTTTTAATTTCAAAACAGCGATTTCCTTTGAGATAGACCTTCAAAAGAAGCTAAGTAAAGAGGGGCAAATAGACAAAATGCAAAAAAATCCTTGAACAACGGGCATGAAAGCCTTCTTGAACTGAATTATCAGAGCTTGATCTGAAGAACTGGACTCCCAGAATAACAACAAAATAATCCACTGTGAGCCAGCCAGGATAGTTCACAGTCCACCCACTACAAGAGGCTTGTAGGGTCTGGCTCACATGCTGTTGAGTTGCTCTCTGTTGCACACAGAGGATGGGTCCATTCTCCCTGGGGCCACTGCTGCAACTGCTCCCCACTGTTGTGTGGGTGGCATAACGAAGAAATAATACTGCCTTGAAGGAGGAGGCACCGGAGGGAGCCAGGAGAGACCATGTCAGAGGCAAGCAGTTCTGCTGTGAGAAGAAACATACTTTTTTCTTCACCAGGCTGGCCCCTCCCTCAAATGATCTGAGATGTTTTTATCTGCCTTTGTGACAAAAGGAAACAGCTCCAGGTCCAAGAAGGAAACCTAAAAAGCTGTCAGTTTCCTTAGTGCACTTACTTCCCTGGATCCTTGGGCCTTACTCGCAAACCCAGCTGAGCAAGGAGAGCCCCCAGATAAAGCAAGTTGTCTTTCTGTCCAGACACTTGAGGTGCAAGAGACAAATGTGAGCGGGAAACCAAATTTTCTCCTGTAAAAGATTATAAAAATCCCTCCTCTAAATCAAGACAAAAACTGTTAGAAGATAACTGCCTGTCACTGCCTATCCCAGGAGTGGAAATATGGGGGAAAAAAAGGGCTAAAATAAGTTTAATTTTAAGGGATCCCAAATTAATTTTTCAGTTTGTCAAACAGGCTGCCAGTCACTCCAGACTGAGCGTGTCCCCAGTCCAGGGTGAAGAGACTGCTAGGGGCCATGGAAAGAGGCAGGGAAAGAGCCACTTGCAAAGCTTGTTCCCCAGAACCTTGCTAGAATATGCATGGGTCTCAGGAGAAGGACAGTCATGTAGGTTGCCAGGAACAGCTCTGTCTACCAGTGTGGCTGCTTTTTTTCAAAAACTGGCAGAAGTTACAAAGTCCCACGAACTGTTTCAGATCTGTCGAATCAGGTTTTACCAATGAAAAAATGCTGTTGTACTGGCTAGTTTTTCACCAGCTCTAGTTGCATGATACAGCCGATCACATGGTCGGTGGTCATTATTGCCACAAGCACCTACTTCTGCCATATTACACAGGAAATACAGTCCCAGCTGGTAGGACAAGTGCTGGAGTCTTTGTCCTGCATATTGTTATGCACCTGGAGAGCTAACACTTGAATACTTCAGTACTGGGGTAACACCAATTCCTGCAGAGAGAATGTGGGCAAAGATCCCACAAGTTGTGCCTGAAGAAGAGCTGATTAGGCATGCCAAGTTTTGTCCGTGTGTAAATTTACAGTTGGTGGCATTTCCACTGTAAGTGCCATTGTCAAGATTTTAGGATTGGATTGTAAAAAAAAACGCATTTGACTGAAACTTGCCATTCAGCTTCTCATCATCAGAGTAAAATACCATACTGTACCAAGAATGAAAAGAGAGAGAGAAAACAAAAACATTTAGCAGGTTTTAAAATTATGCAGATATTTTTAATGGCTTTGGAGTATTCAGACACTCACTCATATGTCAGAAAACAGATTTGATTTATAGGAATGACATTTGGCAGAGCAATTAATCCATACTATGTTCTAATCATGTTTGGTACAAGGAGATGAAAAAAAAGTCAAACTTAGGTTTGAAGCTGACTGTGCCAGGAATTATTTTCAAAGAAGGCTCAGAAGGGTTTTTAAGTAAGCTCAAGGACAAAAATCTGGTCTCTTATTCCTTCCTCATTCCACCAACCAACATGAGAATGAAGACTGCATCCCGTTTTTTAGTTGAACATTAACAATTAATTCTTCTTGCCTCCGCTGCAGGTGAAATGGGAGTCTGGACCTCTTTGGTTGCCAAGCAGATAACCCTTCTTCCTTCAATAAGATTGTCTAAAGGAAATCTTCAGAGGGAAACTATCATCAAAAAACCCTCAAGGTTTCATCAGGCAGAGCATGAGTGCCCTTTGGTCTGATTTGTTCTTCCTAGACTGAAACTTTCATTGGTCTCCATTTTGTCCATCTCAGAAACATTTCTTGAGATGGAAATAAATGTTCAGCTCCTCACCTGGCACTGCTTGGATCTCAACTGCCAGAGCATTCACACTTGGCTAGGGGGGATCTCATGCCACAGAGAGCAGCACTGCTTCTCAGGCACCACCTGCAGCCCCCACTACAGCAGAGCCCAGGCCCAAGGGGAGCCCACTCTGCAGCTTCCCTACCTGGGTGCAGAGTAGGACCTTCTTGTCTGAGGCCCTGGGACTCAGTGTCTCTTCTGCTGAGACCCAACAAGCTCAGCTGGGGTGATACAGCTGAACTGCTCATTTGTCCAGCCGTGTCCTTGCTTCTCTAGGTGTACCTATGGCTGCTGATGCATTCCTGTAAGCATGAGTCTCTGTTTCTTTTATCACTGTTTGAATCCCTGATGTTGAGTTCTCCAGAGAAGAAGAACAGTCTCAGCCAGTGTGACAGACGTGACCATTAAGAAAACTTCCTTGACAAATAAATCCATTATAGAACACAAGAGCAAGCTCCACATGATAGTTTTCACTTACGGACTCTGCAGAAGCTGTGTTAGCTCACACAGTAACTGCACCATGTCTAACACAGTACCAGTGCCAGTTTGCCTAGAGAAATCTCTCTTAAAGCCTATTCTGTCTCAAATCCCTCAGAATTAAATCTAACAGCTGTTTCACAACATACCAATACTAGATCTGCTCTTGAGTTTGTACCAGGGGCTGCTCTCCACTGGTGGTTGGGCATTCACCAACAAATTAAAAAAAAATCCTAACAATTTAATTTTGCCGTTACTGGGGGGGCTTTAATTGTAATTTTTAAAACCAGACCTCCTCCCTCCACTAACTCTATTAACTCTCCTTCACAATCCCATCTCCAGAAACTCCTGCTTTATTTATTCACAGATGAAAACATATCCTTTACACTTCTTCCAGGATAGCTTTAAAAATCCATGGTAAAGCTTTTAAAACAAATAAATAATTATTTTAGCAGATTGGTTTTAACACCTGCTATGAAGATTGCAAAACCATTCACATTCTACCTATAACTCAATTTTCTCACACTCATAATTCAGAAAATATTTGCCTCTGGGTTTAATAGCTTCCATATTCTTTGTTTTGTCTGAAGATGTATCATTAAATATTATTACTACTGGAGGGATGTTTGGGCAATGTCTTCCAGCCGTATTTGAACTCAAGGGAGAGAGAAGAAAAATTCTGACTATATGCACTATATTTGGAAGTCAAGTACAAAAAAACCAGCTGGCCTGAGTTGGTGGGGTATGCTGGGTGAAGCCCAGTGGAGGGTTCGAAGGGAATGCTGGTATGGGGCAGAGCCTGGGAAGTCTGAGGAGCAAGCCTCAGTGCCTGCCCCAACCCCTTCTTCCTGCTCTAGCAGGCACAAGTCAGCACAGGAGAGTTTTGAGGGTAGATTAACCACACCAAAATGTTCGAGTTGCTCAGGTGTGGCAGGGAGGAAGCTCATATGTGTGTGTCGGAGAGAAACTCTCTGTTAACGGCCGTGGCAGTCCCCATAAGTAGGAGGTTTTTCTTTCACAGAGCACCTCTGAGAGAGGGGACTGTACTGACTTTAAAGCATGCAGTCCTATACTCAATTTGACCCCTTCCTGGCAGCCAGCCTTTATTTAAGCACTGACTTTAATCTCAGCACAATGGTGCAAGCTGCTCCACTTTCTCTATATGAAGCCAGCTAGAGGACGGGCTACTCAAGGCAGGAATTCACAGATGACTTTTAGCACAAATAGTCTAACACAGAAACCCCACAAAATAAAATTGTGGAAGAATAACCAAACATGACATTTCAAGTCCTCTGCATTTACCAGGGAAGCATGTAGACTGTTACACTCCCATACAAGTTACTCAGATAAAATTGGAACCAATAAAGATCCCAAACCAAGCCATATTTCATGTGCAAGTATGAAGCCTGATCCAGTGCTCAGCTGAGTCAAGAGAAGGGCCCCTATTCACTTCCCTAGGCCACAGTGAACACACTTTTGCAGGAACACGAAGTCTGATTTATACATTTTCACATATATTACGATGTTTTGCTATGAAAACTTTCCATTATACCTGCCTGAAGCTTTGTCTCTGAGATTTACCACTGATCAATGCTTTTTCTTTGCACTGGCAGAGATCGTCAGTGTCTGAGGAGTCATTATTTCTCATACAACTACACAAAACTCGTGTTTCAGGTTTGATGTCACAACTGCTCACTGTCAATTTGGTATCTGCGGCTGCCAGTTATTCCCTCCACTAACTCTTTGTCAGAGCGCTTACGTTTCTGCTGGAAGGCTTTCAAGTTCTCTTTGCAAGCTGAAATCCACATCACACACAGGCATATAGGCATGCACACACACTGCTTTAAATATCATAAACAATGATACCACAAGCCTTTTCAAAGCATCTTAAAGAACTCTTCTCTTTCATAGGATAATGTATGTGGATTTTTCTGAGGATGCCTTATGCATTGATTTTTGGTTGTTTTTTCGGGTTTTTTTTGTTTTCTTTTTTTTTTTTTAATAATAGGAAATAGGTGTTTCCTCAATGCTTGAATTTTGAAATCTGGAATGTGGGCTCTTCAGTAGATGTGGCAGCATGTGGGTAGTCTCTCCTGCTTTTAGAACTCAAGTTGCTATAACAACCCACGGCATCTGTTCAACCCACTACCTAAGCGGCCTTTTTTTTTTTCTTTTTTTCTTTCTTTCCTTTTGGTTCTCCTATTCTTCTGAAGTCAAGTGCTTTGCTTTGATTTTTATTTAAGGAGCTAGCTTATGCTCCAATGTCTATATGCAGAACGAGCTGAAAGAAGACAAAATCTGTGCTGAAAAGATCACAACTTTAGGAGAGTATCTGGCTGAGTGGGATGAGTCCAGGGCTGGGCCCTGTTCCTGCTGAATTAAGATTCATGAGTTCCTGCTGTGAGCCTGAAATTCACGTGAAAGTGAGGAATTCTCTGCTGAATGAGAGACAAGAGGTGGACCCTACCAGGGAGCCACTGACAGGACAAGAGCGAACAGATGGACAATCTTTATAACTGGCTCTCTATAACCAATATGTTTCTTCCTTAACAACCACTTTCTACTCTTCTGGAGAAAATTTTTATTGAAATTATTTTCTCCAGATGGGTGTCGGGGAAGAGAGGGCAATAAAAGAGACAGAATATTTTTCATTCATACCAGAGCAGCACTGCCACATATATCCTACTCTCCTCTCTGGGTTAACTGCCCAGGTTTCATGTTTCATCATACAGCATCCTCTGTGAAAAAGAGCAGCTCACCACTGCTAGAATCCCTGCCTTGCAATGCATTGGGGAAGGTGTAGACCAGCTATGAAGTCCTCCATATAAAAGAGAATGAGAACATAGCTATGGTTCCCATGAGGGAGAGAGGACATTGGCTTCAATGTGAATATTGCTGTCTTAGGATGAAATATTTTGTCCATGAGTTTATAAAAATACCTGGGACTTTCTAACCATATACGTCACTTCCATTAAAATCTCAGTTTCTCACAAAAACGCTTTTCACAAAAGCACTTGCATTTTCTCATCAACCCAGGTCCAAAGTTTTCCTAGAGTCAATCAGCAGAGAGCCAAGCTAGGCATATCACGTGTGTCCAGCCCTCACAGCAATGGCTTGTCAGAAACTGGGAAAGGAGATGACATTTCTTAGGGGGCCTCAGACCAAGCAAACTGAGTGTCTCAGAGGCGATGGAACAATGTTCACAATAATCTGCGGAGCAACTGACACTCCCATATGTAATTCTGCACATGGTAACTTGTAAATGAACTGAGGCATAAGCTGCCCTGTCCTGACACAAACACACCTCTGAATTCATGTCTTCAAACCAAGGCACTGCTGAGGGATGTGCTCAGAGCTGTAGTCAAGGAGACGGGGTTCCTTGTGTGTTGGATTTGCAAGCTCTGGCTGCCAAGTGAGCTCTGCAGGAAGGTGGCGCTAGGAAGGCAAGCTCCTTGTCATCTCCTGCAGCTGGCCCTGCCTGCGAGCTAGAGAGAGGCCTGGTGTGGTACTGTGATGTACTATACCCACTCCTTGTACTCTAGATATTGAAGGCAAGAGTTCACAGGGACTGGTAGGCTCAGCAGTGCTGAGCCACACAGGCGACAGACAGTTGCTTGTGGATCAGTCCTGGGGGACAGGAGATGGAAAGCCTCCAGAGAGGTCTGTCCTCCCACAGTCTCTCCTGTGCCACCACTAGACCTAATCTTAATCTTCACTTGCACCTGGATAGAGAGCAACAGTCCTACCTACTGAGGAGACCCAGACACAGGCGAGGTGCAAGGACTGTAAGTAATCCAGTGCCACGAAAGCTCCCGTGAGGGCAAGCAACCTGGTTTCCCATTTGTCTCAGGAAGCACGAGATAATTTTCTCTGAAATCACACCTTTCTCCTTCAAAGCTTCTGTGTATATTTGGTAACTTTTACATATGTCATTTCTGTACGACAGCCACAGCTCCCACCTGGAGTTTTGCAACATTGTCCACATGTTACCTTTCCTGCAGGATATAAATGTGTTACTGATACTATTTTTGCACTACAGAAAGAAAACGAGAGGAAAAGAAAGAGCAGAAGGAATGAAGCTCCATGCCAACTACCAAACTGGGGTTCACCTTGTGCTGTAGACAAGAGAAAGAAGAGCCACCTTTCCCCTTTACCTTGCAAATGCACAGAGACAAGGTCTCTCTCTCTCTGAGCACAGGGATGAACACCATTGTGAGCTGCCAGCAATCCTGTTGCTGGTCAGGCTCCCAAGACACATGTCTGAACTGCCCCACCTCACCCCCCACAGGTAGCACTGGCCTCTGAAGCTCAGCAGTTGTGGTGCAGTGACACTCGCATCATGCTGAGGAATGTGGTGGTTCTCAAGGCAAGGCAGGAGAAACCAAGACCAGGCCATCTTGCCTTCAAACGTTCAGCTTCTTCACTGCTTCTGCTACTGTGGTCCTAGATATAGATGGATAGACTGTTCTTCTTCCGTTTCCTTGGGAGCAATCATGTGGTCAATGCTTGTTTTCCCCTCAGACATGTTCTGATGAGAGCCGTCCCTATTGCTGCCCCTCAGATGGCCTCCAGTTCCCAAGGCCAAGGGTCCTGAAAAAGAAGGCTTTGCTGTGGACCTTGGCAAGCCGAGGAGAAGAGCCCTGCAAGGCTGAGGGCACCACAAAGACGGGAGCATTTAAACCAGTGCAATAGCACTGAGAGTGGATCTTCATTCATCAACAGTCGTCAACAACCTTGGCTTTAGTAGTGCCACTTGTTTCTTTCCCGTAGTCTGAAGGCAAAAAAATATGCAGGAATCCTCACTGTTATTTCAGCAGGATCCTTATAGAAGTGATAGGAAAGAAGTGGAGAAACACAGAAGCAGTCATAGCTATAGTAGAGATCTTGTAACCCAAAGTAAAAGCGCAAAGGGTGACCCTGGGGAAGATTTCAGTGTTCAGGCAGGAGCCATGTTTAAGAACCTATACAGTGTGCCAGCTCCAGATTAAAATCCAAAGAGTGACTGCAAATGGATTTATCCTGCAAATGCTTCCTAGTGACACCAGGTATCAGTGTAGCGCATGAATCCTTTGCAGACAGCAATGCACAAGTAGAACAACAAAATTTGGCTAAGAACTGAAACCATGTCCAACCTGCATATGTTTGGTTCTACTCCATAGGGTAACAACTCCCTTTTAATCTCCTTCAGTCTTACCCTAGGCTGTGGTATCTCAGCATAGATTAGCCTTGCTGTGCTAGTTTACATCAGCTGAGGACCTGGTCTTCAGTATAAAGAATGTGTAACAAACCATTATGATATTTCCAAAGACTGGTTATTGGAAAGGTAGGAATCTCAAGGTTAGTCTGATGGAAAACATAGGCACACATTTTTTTTTCCTGCACACTGATTTAACTTGCACTCTGATAAATGCTAGTGTGACAAAATGGTAATGTCTGAATATTTTAATGGACAAATTTATTTCTATTCTACTTTACCAAGAGCTTTACTTACTGACTTGGGCAGCAAAGAGGTTACATAGACATCTATTCGTTCAGCAACTGTCTCTAAATCCCACGGTTAATAGACTACTACTATGAAGCCTGAACAGGAGATTATATACGTACAGTCAGACTTTATTGTAACTTAAGGTTCCGATCACAGTAACATGATCTGACCCAGAGCCTTCATTCCTGGGTGCAGGTTACACACAAAGGGAATATTAATATTTCTTTCATTGTAGACATGGCAGTTTTGATCTAAAATGACTAAAGTTCCTTATGAAAAGTCCAGTAAACAAAGTGTTGACATCTACCTTTTTAAGATTTAAATAAAACATCGATACTAGGTTTTCATTCCTGTTGTGCTACAGTTTGAATCCAGACAAGTCTATCAATCTTCTGGACATATCTCTGCATTGATACATAGAAATCATGGATCTAAAATGACAGTTCTCCACCTTTTACAATGCTGAACTAAAATCCTGGTGACAAACACCCATCAGTATGGATGTTCTCTAAATTCGGATTCAGAACTGGGGTTCAAGCCCACTGGGTGTCTCGGGAGGGCACACTGGCTGCAGGGGAAGGTAAACCACCCTGATGATCAGGCAAAATTCCAATTCCTCCTGAACATTTTGAGTGTTTAGTATGGTGGTACCATTTTGAACTCTTTGCAGTAGAGTTCAGTGGTGTTAAAACCTGGACTACTCTATATGTGTAATCAGGATTGACAGCTTGTAAAGTAATTCTTCTGCAAACCAGCGAGGTGAACATAAGATATTGCATAGGTTGGGACCAAACACAGACCAAGAGATGTTTAAAAGTATTTTCATTAGGCAGCATTTCCAGCTGTATCACTAACACTGTTCAAAGTGGAAAGCAATTCTCTTCCTGGCACCATTTCAAAAGATTTAAAATGCATCATCCTAATTACTGCCTGACAAATAATCCTGGAATGCTAGCTGAGAAGTTTTCAGTGCAGACAACAGATATATTATCATCACACTGGTATATTGAACTTTTTATGATGTCTAGTATCTCTAGGTTATGAATGAAAGTATCCTTTGCCACTGGCGGAGTAGTCTCCTAGCACACAAACTGCAGGTTCGAATGTTAGAGGGACACAGCTATAAACCCAAGGCCATTTTGTGGTAAAACAGTCCAGAAGAGTTGCCAAATCTGTCTGTGGACTACTCTTGATCATTTTGGATTGTGATTTCACTTGGTCTTTCCATAAATTCATAGAATTCCTCCGCATTATATTAACACTTTGTGGTTCTGTTTCTGATACAGAAGGGCTGTCTAATCTTATGAAGATCAGGATTTCCTTTATCAAACCCCCACATAGATCTGTATGTGTTTTCAGCAGCAGAGCTCAATCCAGACTGTTTCAGAGGTCTGAATAATTCATTCTTTTCCCTCTCCCCAGGTTCCTGGCAGTGACTGGGATCTCCACATACCAAAATACCAACAGGAACTTTGTCCTTCTCACACACGCAGCCTGGCTGTGGCAGTTCAGGGGATGCAGAGACTTCACCGTGCTGTGGATATGACTGCTTCAGCTGTTGTTTGAGGAAGCTCCCATGCCAACTTTTCTAAGCATTGCCTGTCTCTCGTATGAAGTACACCCAACTTGCAGAGCTGATTTAAAGCCAAAGCCGAAGTGAGTCCAAGTGAACAAGTGTGATTCATATGTCAAGAGATCAAAAGAAGTTTCAAGTGGGAAGAGCAGCCGTTAGGAGAGGTAAGAAAGTAAAGACAGAATTAAGTTCCTCACACCCCTGCAATGCGTATACAAACATGAACTGAATAATATAACTGAAAATTTTGCTAGCTGCCATCTGTAAACACCTCTGGCAGTAACTGATTATCACCCAGGCAAGCAATGTGGACTGATTTCATGGTATTCGCTTAATTTAAACGCCCACCCTCCCCTCTTTTTTTTTCCTAAGAAACAGTTATTTGACATAAACATCTTTGTTTGGTATATCACTAGGAGATCTGCTGCTAATTATAATGCTGAACCCAGATGCCGGTGGAGGAAATTAATCTACGTCCTGCGTAGTTTGTTGGACTTGTTTTAGTAGGTTTGCCAAATATTTAGTGAAACCCTCATATGACTTTTATTATCTGGAGATAGATATTAAAGGGCCAAATACTGTTCTTATTCTCACTGGTGTAAACCTAGACAGCTCCATGGAGGGAAACAAATATAGTTACATTACTATGGATTTACATGACGTTAGTCTAGATTTACAGTACTGTAAATCCTCAGTAGTGGAACTAGGAAGCTAAACCACAAATACTCCATCATCTAAACCCGGGCTTTTCTCTTGGCTGAAAAGTGGTTTGGATCCTGAGCAAAGTGGCAGTATTCAATCTTTTTTTTTTGTACATTGGCATACAGAAATCACTTCCATTTTACAAGCTGGCCTACAGAAGACACCTGTGGAACAATTGGCACCAAAATGACTCTGTTCAGAAAAGCAAATATGTTTCATTACAAAACAGTCCAAGCTATAAGCACTTTAGAGGCCAAAGAGCCTTACTTGCCTGAGTTTCCCACAACACCCAGTAACACATCACCAGCTGAGGAAACCCACTGGTAGTGAAAGCTGTTTGTGTGGGCAGGGTGATTCCAGGATGAGCTCCTGCCTTGGACATACAGACTGCGGATCCAAAGTCCCAGGAGGCACCAAGAGCTTGCTTGGGCCCAAGGGAAGCTCACGCTCCCCCCAAAAAAAACCAATTCAGTTCCAGTAGAAAAAATGGTCCAAACAAACAAAAAAGAAAATACATCTTCCAGCTGCAGAAAAAATGCCTGTTTCTCTGTAGAAGACATTGGGGTTTGCTTATCTTCCCTTACCCCACTCATTTTTACAACACAATATTTTCCTGTTGCAAAACTGGGAGGTGGGGAAACATCAAAATAACTGGTATTTCCCACACAGAAAACAAACATTTTTGGCTCTAAGCTTTAAACTATCTAAAAAACAAAGAAAACCACCCAACAACCTTTAAACCAAAAATCCCCAAAGTCATCATTCTCCAAACAGAAGCAAATCTATGTTGTGAGAAGTGTATTTTCCGTGAGAAACAAAACTGACAGAAGATCTCCCACCCTGCTTGTAAACAAAACTGAGTAAGCCACAATAGCATTCCTGTATGCCAGTTGACATTTAAGGCAGTAGTATCATTTAAGCAGTACACACCTCAAGATGGGAAATTTCCTAGGGAAAAAAATAAAAGCCCTGCTGAGAGATGTTAACCTCTGGTACAAAAATGGCTATCAACCCCAGCTGGTCATCATTTGCAGAAAATGCCATAGCACTCAACTGATTATTATAGAAAGAAAATGGATATTTATAAAGTAATAACATAAATTTTTAATTTAAATAGATTATGTGGTTTCATCTATGGCATTTACCGTACATTGTTAATTGTACATCTCTTGTTGGAAAGATGCTTTTCAGAGAAGCACCAGGTCCTATGAGTGTGAACCAGGCTGCTGCTATCAGAAGGGGTGGAGGAGAGGACGCTTTGCAGCAAGACCCCTGTCAGTAAGACACAATTTCCTATCTCATGAAACAGGCTCACAAATTAAGAGATCCTCGGGGAACAATGTAGATCAAAGTAATTTACAGGAGCCTGAGGCTAGCTGTACAAACTGAGCAAAGGCTAGTTCTCAGCCTGACAGTAATTGAGTGGGACAGATTTTAGGCAAAGAAAGTTCCTGCTTTCTACCATACTTGGCAGGCCTCCATGGTTTGTCCTTAGCCAGGTACAGTAAGCAGCAGCGCAGCAGGTTCTCTGTTGAGGGGATCCTCATTTATTGCAGATTTGAATACACTGCCACCAAATAAATCACTTCAAAACATTTACTGTCTCTGTTACATCCTTTTGCTCTGATATTCTCTATGGAGCTGTTTGGCACCTGAGTTTGCTCTGCATTTTGCCCATAGTACACAAGTTTGATTTTCAAGTGTCTTTTCCAAGCCAAGAGGGGCAGAAGTAATTTGCTACATTAGCAGGCAGGTTAAGTATCTTTCCATGCAGCAGCAAATGCTTATCCTTTTTGACAGACACGTCTGGAGCAGCAGAGGGTACACGTACTTTTGATGTGGGTTTGGAAAGCTCCAGTGCTTTGTGTTCTCTTTTGGGCTAAAGCAAATACAACATAATTTACCTTTCTGCAGCATGGTTCCAATTTGGCAAAGTAAAACAAATAAAGCAAGTGTGAAGAAAATCCAAATATTCATGATTTGCATGGCAGTATCTTCTACACTTCTTTGGACAGTAGAGCATAAAAATGGGACCTTAGACTTGCATTATTCTGCTAGAAGCCCAGGTACACATCACAGCTCCCCACTCAGCACTATCAAGAAACCAGAGTTCAGTCTTTCTTTACAAAGTAAGGCCTTCAACTAACCCCTTGTGCTGCAGCTGCAAACCATGTAAGCTTTTCTCCCTGCACAGGGATCTCTAGGGCAGAGATTTTGACCAGAATACCTCTGAGGACTGTGAGAAGAGCAAAGAAGCCACCAATGCATACCCCATACATTCATGAATGGAGTCAGGGTATAGATGATGCAGTTTACAAACCAGTCCAGTTACCAGTCAAAATGGAAAGAAAGAGCTGGAGACAGAACAACCTCTCCCATCTAAACTGCAACAGGGTTTCCAGAATCACAGAAATCACAGCAGAGATGTGGTTGCCACACACTTAAGAAACTGACTTCAGGTGGGCAACCTGCTCTGACAGATTTTGCATTAACATGCCAAACTGTACTTGCTAACACTTCACATCAAAAAGCAGGTGCACGCATACACACGCAAGCAGCAAACCGGGGCTCCAAGCCCTGATCCAGTTGGAGCTCTATCCAGGGAAGCATGGGACACTGCCAGGGTTCGAAAATGAGGCTTGGCTCCAGAAAGGATGGGAACCACTAGACAACACACTTCTTTGGCACAGGTGGAACCCAACCCCAGAGATCTGGAAGACAACCAAGTACAGACAAGCCACTACAGCCGGCACTCAACACAGCTTCACATAAGCGTCCTCCTGTAACCTTCTAGCTTTATAATCATTTGCATAGTGAAACAGCAGTAGCAAACTGCAATACGAAGAAGAGTAATACTTTCAGAAATCAGTGTTACATACGGCTCTGTAGAATTATTCTTCCTACAGGGAAATGTTGTCCAATTATTCTTGTGGTATACTTTTGATTGTCATTCAGTCCACATTGAATGCTATCAGTGGAGTAAGGTAATAGAATTGAAATGTTAACTAAGATCATTGATAGTGCCCTGTACTTATTCCATTATAATCTTTGCCTAGAGATTATGGAGTTCATAATAGCTAGCAATAAAATATTTTTGTCCATAAAGAAGGAGATAACCACGCACGTTTACTTTGCTTAAACGTACTCAATGACTTAAAATTTCTAAATGTACAATGCTTGTTCCAACTAATACGGCATTATTGTTTCATAGAGTTCCTTGCACTGTCCTTTTAGTTACAGATTCTGTTTTTTCAAGGACGACCTAATACAGAGTCATTTAAATTGCTGGCATTTATATCTCTAGTAAACTGTAACCCGATAATCAGGGACTATAAAGGATTATTTTTTTCTCTTACATTATCACAGAGCAGCCATAAAAGTACAAAATCCACAGAACCCTGTGTACCTAGTCCTAATGACAAACATAGGGTTTCATCCTTCTCGCTTCAGCAAAACCCATAGACCAGGCACCTGAACGAAAAGACTACAGCAGTTTTTCCCCTCAAATATTTACTCGTACTTCCTCCTTTCTCAAATCAGATGCCAAGCTCCTGCTGCCTCTTCACTTTCAAAAGTATTTGTCTCGATGCTTTTCTCGTGCTCTGTACGAGTAGAAATGCCCAGTGCAGATCGTGCCCACTGTCACATTTACACCAGGAAGGGACTGGGAGAAGAGTTGCCGCTTCTGTTTTACGAGGGTGCTTTGGGCGTTGGCATGTGCATACACAAAGTAGCTGCTTTACTTCCTCCTCAAGACATATTTTATTGATTTATATGCTATGCCTTCATTTTACTCAGGGTGGAGAGAAACACCCTGTTCAGATTCACTTTTATACAGAAATCCACCAGCAGCAGGGGAACTATGGCTGCCTGTGCTAATACTGCAAGAATACAAGTATGGCCTTAATGCGTTTACCCTGTGCTCCAGCCAGAGCAGGTATCTTTCTCCAAACTTTAAATTAAATGCTGTAAACTCTGCGTCAGGCAGATGAAAACCTATATGTACAATTTGCTTTGTCCATCAGATTTCCACTTACCCTGAGTGTCAGCCATCAAAACCATTTTCCCCACACTTCTATAAGCTTCTCCTTTCTCGGATGTGCTTTTCCCTTTCCCTTTCTGTTTGCTAAATTCAAGCTATAGGAAGAATTTATGAGAAGAGGAAAATACTGGGAGGGAAGTACTTTGTAAACCAAAATGAAGCCAAGACAGGCTTGAGAGGAAGTAACACATCCTCACCTTGGGTGAGGCACATCCTCCTACTAATATGGAGGGAACAGCACTCCTGACAGGACATCTGTGGAGAGCACAGGCTGTCCCATGTGCTGCCTCCCCTGAGGTGGAAACAGTCTCACTCTGCTACCAGATTCTTCTCACCTTTCTCTTTTTAACGGGCAGGGAAAAGAGTAGCCCATGTACAAGCAGTATAAATGAATCTAAGCAGAGTCACAATTAGACTATCTTTGCAACAATACAAATAACAGTAAAACCACATGTCTTTAGCAATAAATTACATTTTTGGTCTTAAACAGGTTATAAGTGCTGTGGAATTGAAAGTCAAAGTTTTCCTTCCATTCACTAGCTCACATATTTTCTTACAATTGAGCCCATTCTAATAGCTAATCACAGTCACCACATCCAAGGAATGGAACAAACAAACTGCCCTCCAAGTCTTCAGCTCTGCAAGGTGGCAACCACCTAAAAGATTCCAGGGAGAGGCTGAACCCAGTCAAGGCACACTGGGGACACCAGGGACAACTGCAGTCCTGGATACCTTCGCTACAGAACACTCTCCAGAGTCAAGGACTCCGAGATCCACAACCATCTATGAAACCAGTAGCAAAAACCTCTTTCATTGCAGTATTTGTTACTAAGAGGTTTATCATTTCTCCACAGCAAACCCAATGAGCATGAGTTCTGTTTCCTCTTTGTATCATTTCATGCTGATGTATCACTACTCAGTTGCAATTTTCTCAGGCATCCAGAAAGGTATGCCAAGCTCAGCTCCATGGGCTATGTGTAGTCATTTATACCAGTGCAACACAGATGCAAATTGCTACAGGATCAGGATGGCATTTACTACCTGCTTGTTCCACTGGAGGCAACCACCCCCCTTCAGCCAGATGTGGTGCAATGGCAATTCCAGCCTCAGACCTTTAACTGCTGCAGCTCTGCTTTGTCCCATTCTCTTGCCAATGGGGCTGTCTATAAACTTTACAGCAAGACTCATTCTTTGAAATTCTGAGGGAACCAAGGATTCATTAAAGGCCCTATCAGATGTAAAATACATTTTCTATGGTCATGCAAAAGAAATTCCTGCAATAAGGTTAAAAGAAGTCACTGCCAAATATTTCAGAGGAATAATGTTTATAGATTGGGACTGACTGCCTTCTCCCTGTCAAAGTTACAGCCATACAAAGTCAGTGTAAGTCAAAGCAGAGTGAGGTTCTGGCCAATTTTGGAGTACTGCATTGCTGAACCACTAACTAAATATGGTAAGTGGGTGGAAAAGTTAGTAGTAGGAAACAAATAATTTTGGCTACCTGGGAGTTAGGAGCCCAGGAAAGAGAGAAAAATGGAGAAAAGACATCAAGCACAACCAACCACACTAAATGGGTCAGCATTCAGGAATGCAAAAGCTTGTCATATCCTTTTAATTATAAGGGGAATTTTAAGAAAAAAGACAATTACAGCTGAAAAAACAACTCACTTAAAGACCAAGTGAATAGTTATACATACTGCATCCTTCCAAAAGAAACATTTCTAAGGTGGAATATATGCATGAAATACCATCCGAAAATCAGTAACATTTTTTAAAAAATTTCTGAACCATAGAGAATTCCCGTCCTAAGAATGCACTCTAGGTGAGAAATTACTTTGTAAACACATTATGATTTTACAAAGGCTCTGTGTTGCAGCAGGACTGTTCTCCAGCCACACAAAAAACAAGACCAATGCGTAGCACTCCCCAGGTACAGTTGTCCTGTCCCCAGTCACAGCACCTCTCTGTTGACCTTCAGATATTGAGTAAGCAACACGGCACAACATACATTCTCCACTAATATTAGACCCAGTGTTTAGCCTTCACCTTTCCAAGTTCTGGATCCCGCTTCTACTCACGCTACTATCAATAGACTCTAATGAAAAACCTTCTTCTCTCTTCTTGACTCTCACGTTTCTTGGGCTACCCAGGCAGACACGATGTACCCAGCTAACATGGGAGCCAAAAGCCCTTTCACTAGGAACTGCAGCTTTAGTTCTTCAGTGCTGTTCTGAACTGTTTCTTTTGATTGTCAGAGTTTTGTAATTTTAAAGTCTGGCCTCAAGGGGGAGATGCCAGAGTTAAGGATCTTCATGGATCAGTATGTACGCATTGTAATAGTCTTAAAACTGGCAGTCCCAAATCGCATTGCCAAGATAATCCTTCTCCTACAATTTCCTGTAGCCTTTGAGCTATGCTTTCAGTGACAACTCACAGTAACCTTCTGCCAGCTGGAACCTGACCACTGCTCCTGATATACAAATCCACATCACTGAGTTTGTCTCAGTCAATCTCACAAGCTAAATCAGAAACCCATCCTTGCCAATGAAAGCCCAAGACTGATCCTGTTGGCTGGATCGGATCTTTGCATCAAATATATACTGATTATAGAAATGCCAAATGCTTTGCAGGGTCTTATCCTTGGTTTTCATTAATTTGCAACACATCTTTGCAGACACAGCTAAAACAGCAATCTTCCGCTCAATTTTCCACAGTTTGGATGAAAATACAGCAATTCAGTATCCTGCTTTTGGCAGCATGGACATCAACCCAAACTTGTCACAGCTAAATTGACCTAAACTTTCTACTTCTTTTTGCATCAGTTTCCTCATGGCACGTTTGCCTTTCTCATCAGGATAAGCTTGGTGCCATGCACTTTATGTCATCTGTCCCACAGGGCAACATATTTACAGTGTTTACAAAACAGAAAGTATTGGCAGCATTCATTTCATCAGGCTGTTCACATACTTGCATCTCTTATGGTAGATCATGCACCACGAGGCTGCTTTGAGGAGCCTGAGATAATACGGAAGAGCCTTGTCTCAAATGAGGTCAAACACCCACAAAAAGATTTTACATAAATTCACCAAAGTGGATCACATTAGGTCGGCAATACATTGAGAATATTACTGCACATAATTTTGTTGCTGGATGAGAGAAGGAGTGAAGATGCATATTGCTTCTGGGTGTGCAGAAGGTGAAACAGGGTGGATCAATGGAAACAAACAGTGTATTCAGGAGCTCTGGTCCAAGTACAATGTCCCTGCATCATGAGAATACATTCAAGAGACAAACTGGGTCAGTCAGCAGCCTGTTTAAGAACTTGTAGCACTTAGGTGGGGTTCAGGGACAGAAAGTTCTGACAGTTGAGGTTGTTTCCTTCAAGCCTGATCTCATCCTTTACCAGAAGCTGGACTTTATCCTGTCCATTTAATATGGCAAAGATGTACTCCTTCCTTTCAAACTATGGCCACGTGGGAAGATAAGCTGTTGAATATCCCTTCCAAGGGAGAAGAGGGTTCTCCTCAAGCATCTCAAAGTTATGTCCTGTACATTTGTCTGAAGTTTTTTCCCTTAAGTGTAAATCTGTGCTGTAACCACTACTTGTATTCTTACTTATATAGCTTTTCTCAGGTATCCATAAGCAAATATTTGAAGCTTTTGTATATTTGTGCTCTAAACCCAGTTTGACATCATATACAAAGCTGAGCTGTGTATCTAGCCCTGGCGTAACACACAAATTTGTTGAGAGTGGTGGAGAGATTGGCAAGTAAATAAGGAGGTTAATATTCTGGTGCTTTTCCAGCAGCCCTCTGCAGATCAGGCAGGCTTTCTCTAAACAAAAGCAAAAGGCAAGCAGTCCGCACTGCTGGCAGTAGCACTCACTGCTGGAAGTGCTCTCCTGTTCCCCCACAGACAGTGAAGGTGGGAAGCCACGGTCCAGCAGGGTAAGGCCAGCTCTGGTGGGAAAGTCGTCTCTGCCCAGCAGGTTCTGTGCTGCTCCCAGCCCACAAACAGGCACAACCTCTGCATCCACGGCACATCTCCTGACATCCCACGCACAAGTTGAGGACTGGTAAAGCAGCTGAGGAAAGGGAAGTCTCAGTACAGCATCACTTGCGCATTCAAGCTCTCTACAGGTATTAATGGGACAAATGGAATAAGTGATTAGGTTCTAAGTGATCCAGCTTCTACTGGCTGAAACTGGAGCTTGAAGGTAATATATATAGACAATAAACTCTCTAAATCTAAAGGAGATTTACAAAGCAACAGAAAATTTTGTTGAACGAAGCCAAGTTATCAGACATTTGCAAAGCCCTAAGCTCACCTAAAGGCACAAAGAACTCAAGAAAGTATCAAAAAAGTTATACAGGGAAAGAGAGAGAATAAAATAAATTCCCCTAATGTACCACAAATATCAACCACCACACACTACCTACAAACCATATGTTTTTTCCATCTGTTCTGTTATCTTCAACTAAATTTATAGTATTTGGGCTATCGAAAGAATTGTCAAGCCTGAGCTGGGCGGGATTATAAAACCTAGGTGTTATTACACTCTAAAAGACATTTTTCCCCTCCCCCTACTGCACCAGGCACAAGATTGTGTATTTTTCTTGCTGTCTTCTGGCTCTAGTACTACAGAGAATGCTGTGCCTGTTCTCAGCTACAGTAGCTGTTAGGGCATCCCCAGCCCCCAGCAAAAGAATAGGCCTCTCTCTTTTTTCCTTTCTCATCCTCGTCCTTCTCTCTAGGTAGGTCAAAGAGAGGGGCACAAGGGGTGAGGGTGCAGGGTGACCTCCTGCAGTGCTATGAACCAGTGAAGCCCATGTAAACCATGAGGGAGCTCCTACTTCTCTCCCAGCAAGGGCCAGTTCTCCTGGGCACTGCTCCAGGAGTGCCACTTGAATTCTCCAGCTGCTGAGCCAGAGTTTCAAATTCGAACCAATATGGCTTGAGGATGATCAGTGCTGTGTTTATGCAATGGCAGTGCCAGAAAAGGACAGGGGCAGAAGAGCAATGGTTTGCTTCAAAATACATGGGAAGTGGAGGTCTCCTTGGGAAGGAAACAAGGAGGCTCCTTAAGTGATGATAATAATCATGAAATGAAAAAGACACTTTCTCTTCCCCACTGCCCAGCTGTGTCATAAGGCTGAGAGCACTACGAGCTGCTTTTACCATAGCACGGAGCCTCCTTCCACAGACTGCATGCCACCACTATTGAGGAAGCAAACAGGTTCTAAAGTGGTCTAAGAAAAAGCACTTTTAAACACAGCCTGAGTGGCTTACAGCCTACTCTTTCACTGTTAACCCTACAGCCAATCTTTTAGGAAGAGCCCAGCATGCTGGATATTTAAGCTCCTTAAAAATATAGCCCTAATCTTGGGGCCACATTTCTAAGAGGTGTTCTACATTGCGTGCTTCCACCCATAGCATGTTAACTCTCTCCTGCATATGTAGCAACAGTGATTTCAAGGGTGCACACACACAGAGGGAAATCAGTTGGAAAAACCCAATCCTGACTGTCAAGTCAAATAAGAGCCCTTCATGCTGAACTCTACCAGCTTTGTGCACAAAACTCTCTAGTTTGTGCATTGCTGGTAGAAGCTGTCTACCTCTCAGCACCTCCATCCAGAAAGCAATGTAATTTGCACAGCTCCAAATGTTTCCCAGGAAGCCCACAAATAAGTACAGTGGGGAAGATTCCAGTTTGGTTTTTCACCTGTGCGGGATTACGGTAAACGTAACAATTTTCCGCACAGAAGGTCTTTAAAGAGTGTGCAGAATTCCAATAGGTGTCTCATTAAGGCCAAGTTGTGGAGCAAATGGTGCTGCACTCCTGCTGTCTGATCCACCTGCCCGTTGCCAAGTGGTTCTCTCCAGCATTGCCTCAACCTGCCGACTGCCAGGTGATGGTCTCCTGCTGCCACCACCCCTGCTGTGGAACCAGTGCTGCCTCCAGGATGTTCTCTCATTTGCTTAAAGAGCTGATAGCTGAACAGTGCTAAAGTTCAGCATCAATCCCTGGGAGAGCCCAGCTCCCCCTTTGCCCTTAAACAGTGCGTACAGAGGATGTGCTGGCACAGCATCATCTCCCTTCTGGTTGCCAGGGTGGGTGGCAGATTGCGATGCAATTCTCTTCCCAGTCCCTCTGTATTCATGACTTCCACCTGTCATAATCAGCAGTCATTTCCAACCTTGCCACTGTCATAAAAGCAGCAGATGAGTTCAGAAAGGAGTGAGAAGCACTGATTCATTCTTAGAAACGGTGCAGCCTAGAACAGGATCAGAGCTATCAATTCAAATTGCACCTAACTAAAATCCTTTTCCTTTTAAGATTTTTTCAATAAAGGGAAGGACTTGCAGCAGGGTCTCCCATGCAGAAGAAAGCAGGAGCAGGCTATAGAGTCAATCCCCTCCCTTTCCTCCTCATGATATTCCAGCAAGTCTAGGCCAAGTGGAGAATCAAACGCTCTAAAGTGCCCCAGGGAGTGGCAATCAGGGCAAGCAGGCAATGCGGCTGCAAATCCCATTTCTAGGCAGTAGTTTTCATGGCTTTTACTACAAACAAGGCTGTATAAACGGTGGAGTTTGGGATTCAGTGGCAAAGAAGAAATATTAAAACATTAAATATTATAATAAACAGGAACAGAAACATTGTTAAGAGACCTCTTGATGAAAAAATGTTTATCATTATTTAACCCTTTCATCTAAGTTAAAAAAAAAAGGAAATTACTCTTTCAAAATATTTTGTCTTTCATTTATTCTAAAAAGACTAGGAAAAAAACCACATCAATTCACAAATTTGAGTTTGTAATCTTGAATTGTCACTGCAGAAAAAGTGTCCATCTCTACACTGCAAATGCCCCCAAGTGAAATCCTTTTGGAGCTGCAAAGGAGGTGGGTTTTTGTTTTGTTTTGGGGTTTTTTGTTTATTTTCTTTTTGTGGTTTTGTTTTGGTTTTGTTTGGTTGGTTTCTTTTTTTTTTTACTGGCATAGCTATATAGCTATAATACAAAATATTTCAACCCTTATAGCCTAAGCTATTAATTGAATTTGATCCAAATTAATAGTTGGCTTTGATTGCTTTAAGATTGCATTTGGGACAAATGAAACTGACTAGGTAAAAATAATTAATTAGCCTTTTTTGGCAAATTGTTTGTCTTCCAATAGCTTTATATTCAATACTGCATTCAATGCTGCATAACAAGCACAGCAGGTTTACAAAAACTGCTCCATTCCTCAAAATTTCCTAAAATCTTGTTAGCAGAGTTATGTCCTTTTCCCCTAGAAATATCCCCTGTAACTCTAAACACGAGCCCAAACTCCATCCTTTGTAATGTCTACTTAGGGCTGGTAAAAGGCAATCACACAGCCAACAGAAGAGATTCCTAAGAAAGGAAGAACTCTACTCGTCTTGATCCAAGGAGGAGAGAAGATTACCAAATACATCTTCATTTTTGTAAACCAAATAATCTGATCTGGCACCAACAAATGTGAATCCGAGAGCCCTACAATGCCATTTGGAGGGAGACACTTTTAGAGTAGAGCAGACCATGGAAACCACCCATGTTTGGAGGAAATCTAAAGGGATCCTCACTACAAGAAGGATACTGAGGGGCTGGAGCACATCCAGAGAAGGGGACAGAGCTGCGGAAGTGGCTGGAGAACAGGGGTTATGAGAAGCAGCTGATGGAACTGGGGTTGTTTAGTCTGGAGAAAAGGAGGCTGAGGGGGAGACCTCATCACTGCCTACAACTGCCTGAAAGGAGGTTGTAGCAAGGTGGGTGTTGGTCTCTTCTCCCAGGTGACAGAACAAGAGGAAAAGGCTGCAAGTTGCACCAGGGTAGGATCAAATGAGACATCAGGAAAAATTTCCTCACCAACAGGGTTCTCCTGCTGCTCCACCCCTGGAGGTGTTTTTAAAAGATGAGTTTCTCAGGGATGGTTTAGTAGTGGACAGGGATGATTGGACTCGATGATCTCAAAGGTGTTTTCCAACCAAGCAATTCTATGATTCTATGAGAAGTTAATCCAGGATTTCAGAAGTTCTTTTGTGTATAAGACATGAAAGAGATCATGGTACAGGATAAGCAAAGATAAAATCTTGCACAAGTGCAAAAAAGCACTGGCCTACCACATCAGGATTTAGAAGCAGGTCTGCTGTTACATTCATTCATCTACAGGTTCAGGAGTCCACAGAGGTACACGTGCAGCGCTCACATGCAGGTGTGCTCGCGCACTCTCTCCAGCTCAAATTTGCTTCACCTCACAGTTACTGCCCTTTAGTAAAGCAACACGCACTGATGTTGCAAGGCAAGACAGTTGGTCTGTGATCAACCAGCCAGCCAGAAAGAACAACAGCACTGGGGATGCACAGTTTTGCCTTTTCCCACATTGAATGGGGCATTAACTTCAAAGTCTATGATCCCTTAAATCTTTAACAATAATTAATAGGAGAAAGATGGCTGATATTTGTGTTTGCCCTTAAACCTGCACTTGAGGGAGAGAATAAAATCTCGAAGAAAGTAACGTTTTATGCATGCAAAGTCAACAATATTAGTTATTCCTGAATTGGTTTGTCTTAACTCTGGTGTTAATGCTTTACTTGGCCTTGTGCTCCCAAGTGGATTGTGTTTAGCACTTCAATTCCTAGAGCATGAAATATTTCACTGCATACATCTCCCTGGGCTAACTAGAGCAACCTGAGTGTCTGCCAGTTGCCATGGGCTCCTGCACCCCCGAGGAACTGTCACAGCCCAAGGAAAATCAAATCACACTGTTCAGTCCTGTATCTCAGGCCTTGGGCTTGTGGCCTCCAGAGTGCCCCCACAGCTGGGGAACGGAACCCTGCAGGGAACCAACACACCAGGTGGGCAGTCACTTTCCTGGTCCAAGTGAAGGCTCACATATATTATCTCTAGGTGTCAGCTTCAATGTTGACCTCAGTGAGTCAATATTTCACTTCAGAAGGTTTGTTTTCTTCAGACATAAGTAGTCTGACAGAATTTTTTTTCAATTTTCCTCTGGCCAATGTATCCTTCCATTCTGACAAGCAAATTTACAGGATGGTTTTCAGGGGACTCCATGACCACATCTCCAGTGTGCCACCTCAGGGAAAACTTAAAAATTAGAAAGCTGTTCTTTCACACCAGCCAGAGGCCTGATGGGCAAAGTCAGGTTTCTTCCATCTTGTGTGTAATAGCCATACCAAGAGAGGCTGCACAGACAGACAGTTCAGTGAGACTAAACCAGCAGAAAAGTCAGACTCTCTAGTTTTTCCTCTGTCAGCTTTAAACAACCCATGGAAAGAAAAGTGGTAACA
This sequence comes from Dromococcyx pavoninus, assembly GCA_033558185.1. Taxonomy (NCBI): domain Eukaryota; kingdom Metazoa; phylum Chordata; class Aves; order Cuculiformes; family Neomorphidae; genus Dromococcyx; species Dromococcyx pavoninus. Next base: position 2,063,163 of record JAUMJL010000059.1, on the reverse strand, counting down.
TTGTCAATTTTTTCATAAGCATTCACTGCAGACACACTCAAAGCCGTTTTAGGATGCCTCCGTCCTCACCTGATATGCTCGTTGCTTTGTGCATGCCAGTACGCTAAGCCAGGTCAGCGAATCCCAAGTATTGCTCGGTCCTGAGCCAGGTACAGCAGGCAGTGAGAATTTGTCCAAGTCCCCTGCAGAAATAACAGGGAAATTGAGTGGTACAGGAATGCCCTGTAGTAAGGAGATTTTCCCATATCCAGCTCTACTGAGTGCTCTGCAGCAACAACACAGTTGAAAGCCACCTGAAAACTAGCCAGGAGGGCATCAATCGTATTACATGTTCCAGGCAAACTCGTTACCATATTCTAAGAACAAGATGAGCCTCAGGACCCCAAAAATGGCCAGATGAGTAAATTAGCCCTGGAATCCAGCCCAGATTTCAAGGATCTGAATTTCCCTTGGAATTTTGAAGCCCACAAATTTCTTATTATTCTTACCTTTTTTGTTAGATTTTACTTTATGCCAGGCTTCCATTTAAAAATTATTTAAATGAGTGTAGGAAAAGAAAAAATTCATTAGATTTTTGTCTAGCCACTTCAGATTCTAACCAATCAATAATGGAGCAAAACCGAGATGGAAAATGAATATCCCTTGTTTCAGGAGAGCTCACAGCAAAGGCCTGATCCAAAAGCCACTGAGCTAAATGGGGGTTCTCGGATTAGGTCCTTAACAAGTTTCAGATGCTCAGTCATTTCCATCAGTCACTTGCAGAGATGTGAATGAACTTCAAAGGGTTTGATGTAGAACTGAACTTCCAAGACTTTGGATCTGAACATCCTGGGACTTGTAGGTGTGTTTCCAATCATCTGCAGATGCAGGCTGCAATGAAAGGAAACAGATCCCCAAACATTCTGTATCTTGCAGACAGAAAGGTCAAAAAAAGTGTTTTGTTTGCAGGAGATGGTCAGTTCATTCTCCCACTGATTCTTATCAAACCCTCACACAAGCCAGCTGTGAACCACAAAGATTGGAGCCAAACTACTGGAATTTAATGGCTCATTCTCCAAAATGTATTAGCTCATAAACATACACTGCTTTCTCATTCAGTGCTAATTTACTTTAACAATAAACTCACTGTGATTTGTATTCCCACTTCAAAGAGGGGTTTTATGTGGCAAATGGGAGGGGCATAAAAGTTTTCAACTGGTGAATGAAACAAAGATACAGTAAGGTGAAGAATAAAGCTCAGTAATTATCCTCCATAGGGTGTAAGGCTATAAAATAGCGATGCCTCAAATTATTTGCAGACATGTCCACATTTGAGAGGAATAAAATCTTTCAGAGGATAACACACCTGTGCCACGGGTAATTGCCCTCACTTGCAAATCAGAACTGGCCCAACAGATGTTCATTCTACCACACACAGACAGCAAAAGCAGTAGGAAAGGCTTTGTCTCTTTGCAGAAGTGGAAAATTATTAAACCCACCATAAAAGGGTACAAATCAGCTTTGCCCGTACCTCTTCCTACTGTGTCTGCTTCAGCACAGAGAGCTGATCGTCTTGACAGGATAAGCACAGATATGAGGTGGATGAGAAAGAGCAAGAAATCAAACCTCTATCTATGGGAGGGTGCCAACAGCCAGGGACATGCAGGGAGAGCAGCCTTGAGGTGCACGGGGAAGAGGCAGGCAGGTGGAAGAGGGCTCCAGCATACCTATGAGACCCCATTAACCTCCAGAACAGAGCACTGGCAGCAAAGCTACTACAGTGACTGCTGAAGGAGGATCAGCAGCTGAACAAATTGGGCCCACAGTCTAAGCTTAAGATAAACTCGTACTAGGGCATTTGTGAACCAATGTCCATGGTTTTCCAACAGGATTTATAATCCCATCCCATCGTGCCTGGCTGGGCTCACTGTGCTACAGCCCCACAAGACTGCAGTACACTGAGGGATTAATCACTAAGTGCACCTGGGGCCTCATTCCCATTGATTTATCCCCCAAAAAGCCCAATGTGAGTGTCTGTGAGGAGCTGGGTCTAGCATTTCCCCTTTCTGTTGTTCTTGTCCTTAGCAAAAGAATTTTGCTTTGTTTTCTCTTCCTAAACAGTTCCAAATTCCTAGTAACTGACATCAACTACCTGGTCTTGTGCAAAACATTTGACGCTGTCCCACATGACATTCTTGTCTCTAAATTGGAGAAACATGGATTTGATGGGTGGACCACTCAGTGAATAAGGAATTGCTGGATGGTTGCACTCAGAGCTATGGTCAATATCTCAATGTCCAAGTGGAGACTGGTGACAAGTGGTGTTCCACGGAGGTCAGTACTGGGACTGGTGTTATTTAATATCTTTGTTGCAGACACGGACAGTGGAATTAGGGACACCCTCAGCAAGTTTGCCGATGACACCAAGCTGTGTAGCACAGTCAACATGGTGGAGGAAAGGGATGCCATCCAGAGGAACCTGGACAGGCTTGAGAGTTGGCCCTGTGCTAACCTCCTGAAGTTGAATAAGGCCAGGTGCAAAGTCCTGCACCTGGGCTGAGGCAATCCCAAGCACAAATGCAGGCTAGGTGGAGAATGAATTGAGAGTAGTCCTGAAGAGAAAGGCTTGGGAGTGCTGGTGGAGGAGAAGCTCGACATGATCCGGCAATGTGCACTTGCAACCCAGAAAGCCAACTGTGTCCTGGGCTGCATGGAAAGAAGTGTGGCAAAGCAGGTTAAGGGAAGGGATTCTGCCCCTCTGCTCCGCTCTCATAAGACCTCACCTGGACCCCTGCATTCAGTTCTGGAATCTTCAGCACAGGAAAGACATGGATCTGTTGGAGTGAATCCAGGAAAGATGGGGAGGGGCTTTTTATCAGGGGGTGCAAAGATAGGATGAGGGGAAACAGTTTTAAACTGAAAGAGGGGAGATTTAGATGAGATATTCAGAATAATTTTTTTCCTGTGAGGGTGGTGAGGCCCTGGCACAGGTTGCCCAGAAAAGTCATGGATGCTCCGTCCCTGGAGATGTTCAAGGACAGGTTCGATGGGGCTTTGAGCGACCTGATCTGGTGGGAGGTGTCCCTGCCCATGGCAGGGTGGTGGAACTGGATGATCTTTAAGGTGCCTTCCAACCCAAACCTTTTTATGATTCTTTGATCACCCAACAGTATGCTGTAAGTCTGTCTTACAGTGGAAGATTATTCTTAGAGGAATCTTATGATTCCTTCCATGGCACCCCTTGATTCAGTCCATTCACACCTGGAGTACAATGTCTTCCCAACATCAAAGACTTTCTCTGGAAGAGCAACCCAACAGAAGATCTGTTTGTGGGAGGCTGAAAGGGACAAGGTCAGCCTAACTTCCACCCTGTATGTCACAGCTGCCTGGAAAAATGCTAAAACAGCATTTCTTGAAAGAGATCAATGTAATTTTGTTGAAACTAAAATGTTTAGGGAAACCTGTTGATTGTGATAAAGCTGTAATGAGGAAAATAGTCCAAACATTCCATTGCAATCACATCATATAGTTCATACTACAGTAAATATTTACATTGACTCTTCATAGCAATATATTTTTAGCAATATATTTAATATAACTATTACATTTAACATGAAGCCTAATAGAAGAATTTCTAGGGAAATAACATTTCCCTGAATTTGCTTCACATAAGATGCTGAGATTTTAATTTTTCTCTTCAATTACACATGAATTTTAATTTTTAAACATTTCAACTTCCTGCCAGACAGGAACTTACCTCCTCACTACCATAAGTCCTAGGTCAGAGTACTTCACTGGAGTTGCTAGTACATCTCCAGCCTCTTGCTCCTGCAACCGTCACTGGGAGATAGTCCACAAAACTGGTTATCACAGGGCAAAGCTGGCTGCTCCAGCACAGAGCAAACATGCTCAGCAGACCAGAAGTGAAAAGTCAAAGGCAGCACTGCTGACCAGAGCCTGCTTCTAGCACACCTCTCAGTCTACCAAACTGCCTCTCATCACGTGCAGAAAATTGGAGACTTGTGTTTCACCACAGCAATGTTTTCCTATTTTGTCCCAGTTTGTCAGTCTGGCCCTGAAAATGTTCCTGTTCCCTATGACCTGCTGAACAGCTGCCTATTTCCATCTTGCATGTGTCACATACTTTTACATATATTAAATACAACCCCATTTTTCCCCAAGCGCACTGGGAGATAATCACTCAAATCACCGTGTAAAGTCATAGCCTCAGCAGCACAGGCCAGGAGTGTGGTGACAGCCAGAGAAATGCCACCTCTGAAGTGTGTTAGACCTACCATATATGATACACATTTAATCTACAATTCAGTTGTACTTAGTCTGCAGCTGAAGTGCCTACTCAGAAGCTTGAGCTCTTGGGGTAGGGAACTTCTTGCTGTGCCCCACAGCTATACAAATGTGTCATTAGAGAAGTCTGCCTGAAGAAAAGGTGTCACTATTTTTTGCACAGCTGCCATTTACCTTTCTTAAGCATAGCATCCATTTAAGTATCTATCTATCTAAATATATAAATAAGGTGTATATATCCACTGCCATAATTTAGCACAACAGAAGTACTTTTGGGATTTTGTGTTCCTTTCCAGCCTTAATGGTGGATACATATGTAAATGGGTTTCATTACAGGCACTAAAATTACGTTTAGCGTTGACACTTGAAGAGTAATCATTGAAGCTACCCACATTCTCTGTCCTAAGAGCCCATCCCATTTTCTTCCTTTTCCTTTCCTTCTGGTTGACTTCAATAAATTAATTTTCTGAAATGCCAAGTGCATTTTCTTCCATCACTCAAACCCCTATGTGCTGCCTGGAGTAATCAGCCTCATTTTCCCATCAGAAATGCTGTAACAGACCCTGCTTTGCTCATCGAGGTTGGACTCGATGGTCTCAAGAGGTCCTTTCCAGTCTCAGCTCTTTCCTATTACAATAAAACCAAACCAATGTAGGAGAAAGATTTGAACAATAAAACCACTTACTTCTAAAGGAACAAACTTTGTTCTTGCTAGTTAATTCACACCCCTCGATACTTCATACAGTCAAAACCGGATGCATATCTATCAGCTGGATGCAGCTGGGAGTCTTGCCAAAATATTTAGCAGGAGTCTTGCAATATTTGCTGAGAATCTTACTGCACCAACTGTGAGTCAGGTGAATGTTGAAGAATTTAAATTTGCACTTGTTTAAACTACACACTGGTAAGATGTCCCAGTCACTGGAGGGGACAGGTGCTTAAAACAGAAGCCCAGTGTGCCTGAAATAAATAGAAATCAGGAAATTATTCGAGGGACTTTTACTCCAAGTTTCATAATTTTTTAAGACTCTGTTTTGGCACACCTGAATTTCCATTTATCAGTAACTGGGCTTGAGAATATTGATATTATCAACTGAGAATGGTTTTGAACATTATAAAATAGTTTTGCCTCATAACTATAAATTTTATATGTTATATACAGTACACATTATAAAATATTTCAACTGGATTAGGAAACCTATGACTAAAAGAAAGCTGAAAGAAAGATGTAGCTAATTTCCTGGTATTTTCAGGTTAATGCGAGCAGCTTCTTTTCTCCTCTTGCTTCATCAAAGGACTGTGACTACACTGAAACCCCACAAATCTAGTACCCTGGAGAGTATTTTTAACCAAACAGCACACGTAAAATGGCTTGGGGAATCCCAGATCTTCTTTGGCCACACTGAAGGCTGACAACTGCCTTCCAGATTTTTTCCAGATCCCACTTTCTTTGTGTCTAGTGACATTTCATTCAGGAGTGAAATGAAAAACATGCCTTTTGGTTTACTATGCTACCTCAGACACTTGATCATGACAATTTACAAGGAAGTGGGTCTTAATATTTACAATGGCATTATACAAATTTTTATATTTTCTCAGGAAGTTAGAAGTCATCAAATTGAAAGCCTCAAAATAGCTGATATATGAACTAATTCCCCAGCCCTCAAAACACATATTGCCCGTTCTCTCCATTAGCAGTGATGGCAGAGCAGACTTAACTCAAAATTACCATTCTAATCAAGGATTTCTCTAAAAACATTCACAACCTTTTGTTGCTGAGAACACAAAATGTCTGTTCCTGCACAAATGTGTTAATAGTACGACCCAGCTGACCTGCAGATCACACTGCAGAATTTCCATGCTTTCTGTTCCTCCTTGCTGGTCTTGAAAGCTGAGACATCAGTGCTACGAATGCTGTGAATCCTCTCATATGCTCATTCCTTCTACTTGCAGTTGGCAAAATAGATGCTACTGCATATTTAATGTGATGGAGTCACATTGCCCATGGATTACCTCCTAGGGTAACGCCCCAAGCACTTCACAGGGACTAGCCTTATGAGCAACAGGGGTGTAGCAGCTAACCAAAATGCCTCCCTCTCAAACAAGGGCGCTGAGTCAAGGAACAAGTCTAGTCTGTTTCCTCCCTGAATTACTGTAGTACTCAGGGGCTAAATGTCCCCCTACATCCTGCAACTCAAGCCACTGCATCTTTGCCTGACAGCTCTGATACACCTGTGCTTCCCACTTGGTTGTGGCCAGCCCACTCTGCACTCTGACACAAAGCTTCTCACACTCCCTCCAAGTACTCACAGGCATTTGTGACGGCAGCCAAGAGGCACAATGGCAGGGATCTGGGGCAGCAAGGTACCACAGACAGCAAAAGGGTGCATAGCAGATGCTGACCTGGTTTCACCCAGCATTCGCTTGGTGAATGGAGCTCTGCTATACATGGACTTTTTCTTGTTCTCATTCACCTCATAAAACAATGCTTATCTTTTGTTTTCCCTCAGGAAGGTACATGGTGTTGTTTGTGTAAGATGAGGCAAAGGCTTTTGCGTCCCTGTTCTTTCAGCCCACCCTGGCCCAATGTGGTTATGCACCCCACACTTCTGTTGTTGCAGTACAGTATGGCTTTGACCTTATAGTTATTCCTGTGCCACTGGGGTAAGTTGGCTTGAGCAAAGAAGCAAGATTTCCTTAATCTGGCAAATGCAAAAAGGAAGACTTAAAGGAGATGATACCAATACTTCTATCAGCCCTCTGGACTGAAGACAGCAGAGCATGCAGTCAAGGTGTTTGCAAAGCAAGCAACAGCTAACAGCTGGCAGCTCCAATCCAGGAGGCACAGCTTCCCACAATAAAGAGGACGCAATGGCTGTATTCAGGTTGCTCTGCTGCTGTCTGTGGCCCCATGCACTACCACTGTGTTGTGTGCTAAGAAGCTGTAGCTAATGAGGGTACACGTAGCCTTGCTCTTTCCTTCAGCTGCAGCACAGAAATATGAGGTGCCCTGTGCCTCAGTTTCTCTGTAAATATAACCTATCTGTAATAGTTCATTCCTATATCATACATAAAAATGAAAGGTGCTGAGACAGCAGGAAATGAAAGTGGGTGGAAGTACAGCAGCAACACGTTCTACAGCTGACCCAGGAACTCCAGGGTAAATGTGTGAACCAGCACTAACTGACAGAATTAGCTTCTATGTTCAGACCTAATGATTAAGACTACAAAAAAAAAGTGTTGCAGTAACAGAACAATCCCTTTTCTAATACATTTTCCACTTACACAGAGAGCTTTATCTAGCATCGGTATCAGTGATGAGAGAAATAGGTGTTCTTTCTGGGAAAGGTCCAAAGGCAAACTGTGACTCTGGTATTTAAAAAGGAATGTTGCCTATAGGAGGAGAGAGGAAAGCTTGTTGTACCATTAGGTGAACATTTATTTGCTTCTTTAAACTCTGTCACTTTCAGCAGACACCCCAGCTCACTTGGATCTCTAGTGTCAAGTCCACAACCTCCTTGTTAATGAGTTACTTAATAGCTCATACACTGTCCCCTAGGTTCCACTCAAACTGTAACCATTTCCATGCAGCAAACCAAGCACTGATCACACTTACAGGTGTTTTCATATCAAATGTCAGAAAGTAGAAGGAAGGTTGTGCTAAGATCCAATAAATTCTTTATACTACTTTTTTTCTCAGAGGAGGCAGGGGAAGATGGACATCCTCTCTGCGTGTTTGGAGATAGCTATCATATGAAAGAGCAGTCTAGCAGGACCTAAAACCGGGGGAGGCAATAAAACTCTGTAATCAACTCAAAACTCTTCAACCCAAGATTTACATCAGGGTCCTTCTACTGAGCTAAACCAAGATACAGTTGCTATTTTCCTGGAGGTTGGATACAACCATTGGCAGCTCACACAGACCACAGCAGGAGGCAAGTGTGGCAGAAGCCAAGCTTGGTTTCCTCTGAATCAAAGGGCACAATCCATCGGCACCATAACCCCAGCTAAAGTGTCTGGGTGGACTTTGAAATATGACAGAAAGCATGAAAGTTTGCAAATTAACTTTCATGTTACGTCCCACTTGGCTGGTATAGAGAGCAAAAAATGCTACCACAGAGTATGTCAGAGAGCATACTCGAGGACGTTTAATGTTAACATCTGTACTTACAGGGTCATTGGCAACAACAAGCTGTTGTCTAAGAGGCTGACGACCCAAACCTCTAGCACAAAGGCTGCTATTTCTTTTGTATTTATGGTTATGTCCTACTACTAATACACCTATTTCTTTCCTCACACGCAGGTCCTCACTAAGAAGTCAATTAAGACTAGATTACCTGATCAATAGTAGTTTCTAGTGCAGTTAATGAACAAAGATTTGAAACTAACTAGCATGTACTCTTAGGGAGTTATCATTCTGTCCTAAAAGGGTTTCATTCCAGGAGAGATTTGGTTTAAATGAGTATTTCGCATGCAGTGACTTATGGATATCTAATGTATGCCTAAGCTAATATATTAAATAATGAATGAAACCTTAGCAGGAAATATGAGGTCTAACACAGCAAAAAAAATGAATCTAACCCTATAGCTTGGAAAACGAGCAGGAAAGAAGAGGCAAAGAGATGGTTATAGACCATGTTATAACCTGTCACAGTGAGACTTGGCTCAACTCGATGGCTTCAATCACACTGATTGGACATATGTTCAAATATAGATTCTTTTCTTACCCTCAGCCAGAAAATGTTGGCGTAAAAGAGTAAACAGTGATTCAACATCAAGTTTCCTGTGAAACAGAATAAGTCCACAATGGAAACTTTTCAATTTTTGGTTGAGGTTTACGGTGAAGAGATCCTAAAGATCGAATCAGTGCTCAAAGGAATCCATTTCTTGTCAGTAGAAGGTGTGAAAGCAAAAACAATAGAGATTCTCAACAAGGCTTGATTGCTTCTCTCTGTGTGAGTGGACATGTCTTCAAATATAGAGGTTTTCTTATCCTCCGTTGGAAAAAGCCCGTGTACGCCAGTCCACAATGCTTTGTCTGTGAAGCATTTTTTACCTAATAATAACATCTCTGTGCTTGAGCACGCAGCCTATTCACCAGACCTGGTTCCCTCTTCCCAAAGATCAAGTGGATGCTCAAAGGAACACATTTTTTTTGTCAGTACAAAATGTGAAAGAAAAAACAATGGGTATCCTCCGCAGTCTTTCAGAAAACGGTCTGCAGAATGGCTTTGAACGTTGGCAACATCATATACAGTTGTGTGGCAACTCAGAAGTGAACTATGTTGATTTTCTTGATTTGTTAAATAAGAGTTACAGGAACAGTCTCAGTTTTTTTGTGCCGGATCTTGTATAGTGCCCTTATTGGAAGAAGGTTTTCCAGACAATGTGATTTCAACAGTTACATTAGATTTATAAAATATTTCAAGAATAAACATTTCTTCACGGTGCATCCTTGCTATGTTTCATAGAGCCTGCACAGCATGCAAGCATGCATTACAAGCGATGCATGCTCACGAGCAAGTAGTTTATATGTAAACATACAGCTAACTTGAAACATTCTATGTGTTCTCTGAAGATATGCACTGTACCTGTGCTTGGAGGCACACAATTTGCAGTATTCAATGTTCCTCAATGTTCTGAGGATCTATGGGCTGTTTTAACAAGAGGATTAAATTACCTGTTCAGTAATAATCTCTCCTCCCCCCAGCTTTCTTTTGGTTATTTTTCCTGCCAAGCAAAAAATAAATGCCCAGAGTTAAGGTAGTATTAAGGTGGCTTTTGTCATTTTATTTTGTTTCCACAAGAACGAGATTCATTGACGCAAGAATCTTCAAAGCAGTATCACTTCACCCAAGTTAGTATGCGTGGCTGTGCTGCTGGAGCTGCAGACAAGGCCTCCAGGGCTAAGCATTTCAGTGTGATACCAGCAATGACATCATCCCCCCAGCGATCCGTCACAAGGACCTCAGAAGTGTGGATTGGGCTGAGCAGATCCAGGCAAGTGTTGGTGCATAGTCAGGCAGAGCTTTTGAAGAGCAAGGCAGAACACCATCCCACTGCAGGCTCACAGCATCCTGTGTCTCTGCAGATGCAGTCCCAGAGCCTGAGTGCACCCACTTAGAGAACACTTGCCTCTGGTACAGCTCCCAGGAGCCATCTTTTGCTTCTTCTTCATGGGACTGTTTTAACACTCACATTTTAAAGTTCATTTTACCCTTGTGGTGAGAAGGATTGTCTAGAGGGAACTGGTTACTTACTGACCTCTGATCCCACACTTGTAAATTCCTGTGCTTTATATCTACACCAACCCAGGAGAAGCTGTGTCTGTGCAGGTTTGTGGGAGGCCCTGCTCCCAGTCCTTTGTGTCTGCAGAGTGGAAGTGGTAACTGAGCTGGGAGAAGCCTACAGAACCTCACCATGCAGAGCGGTATTTGCCAAGGAAAGAAGCAGGTTGACGTTAAAAGCATCACAACGCATTTAACCAAGTTGATAGAACAGGAAGAAAGAACAAGAAAGCAAACTCAAGGGAAATTGCATTTGATCTGAAAATTGTTAATATTTGAGACAATAAAGACAGACCCCCTGACAACTATTTGCACAGAATCCGTCCTCAGAGCCAAACCACACTTTAAAGGACTTCGTCTGAAGAGAGCACTGCTGAATTAAAACTGAACTACTATGACTAGAGGGTTGTGGTGCCAGAAGACATCAGATTGAACACGAAACAGAATTTTCATTCTTTTGTGTACTCCATAAATATTAACAACTTGACACCCCATAATGAAAGCAAAATGCACTTAAGCACGGGCAGAAAAACCAAACTAGCCAACCATTCTTCTTTTAGGATTACAATTGTGAATTAGTTGTAGAGGTCAGAGTTTTCCAGCATCATTATATGTTGGGATTAACTCCATGGACATTGTCAGTGTGCAAGAGGAGAAACTGGCTTTGCATGGTGCAAGAGGATTGCAAACACCGTGAAATGGCCACCCCATCCTTCCAGTCCTTTGCTGGATGATAGCAGCTGCCAAATCTTTAAGTCAGCCAGTGCTTTGAGGCCAACAAGGAGAGGAGAGAGGTGCAGCACAGGGCTACAGCACCTCACAGGACTGCTAAGGATCCCTCCTGAAGCAGCCTAACACCTGCTTTGGCCAACAGGCACAGCATCTTCCCCTCACATCCATCGGATGTTCTGACAAACTTTGTGAGTTGACAAAGAAGAAATGTCAGTGTCCGGGCAAGAAGTGACAGGGAGAGCACAGCAGAGAGGCTTTCATGCAATACAATGCACTGCTTTGATTTATACCAGTTGAGCATTTGCCTATCAGTTGTCACTTTGCTCATTATCCAATAGAAGGATCTGTATGTCTAGGAAAAAAGAAGAAATTGTACCCAATTTTATCAATTGAATCAGAAGAATTTTGTATTGGTCCCCATGCTCATCAAAAAAGGTTTGGGTTTGACTTAGAATATCCACAAAGCGTGGGATGTTCTGAATTCTGTTTTTTGCTCCAAGTATCTCTAAACTTTTCTATATATCCCTTGGAGAGAGCTAAAGGTGGTGGAAAATTGCCTCTGATGTGTGGAAATTAGTGGGGAATAAAAATTGGGAAATATTTGTTGCAATAATTTCACCCTCACACCCACCCTGCAGACCAAAAAATGCTTTTGCACACACTCTCAGGAAAGAAAAATTCATAAATACTTAGATTATTGCCCAACAAAGTGGCAGTCAGTTCTAGCACTGAGAAGGGCACAAGTAGCTAAAATATAGCTCTGTAGTACCTTGCTGCTCCTCCTACAAAGAAAATAAATTTTAAAAAGTAGAATATTTCTACCATTGCATTTACCAGTGGTTTCACATATTTTCTTGTACCAATTTTAGAGCCAACTTTGGGAACTGAAATGAGAATTAACGGGGCAATGGTGCATCAGGCAATTCCCCAATCAGTCACAAATATTTCAACTTTTTACTCCTTCAGGCTTTGCAAAGCCCCAGAGAGCCTTTTGAATGCCTGCCCTTTGCTTACCATGCAGTTTCACTTGCCGTGTTTGAGGCAGGAGCAAGCTAACTTCACTGAAGGCTTTGGACACCAAGATGAGTAATAACTTGGCATGAGGAAAGCTCAGTTTTGGTTGTGAGGGTATGAATGAATGCTTTGCCTGCAAGCCCCTTTTGCAGGGATCAGAGCCTGCCTGAGCTCAGTGCAGTTACACTTCCACATCCTCCTCCAGTGCAGGAGCAAGGCACTGTGGAGTCTGTTACTTAAACAGCTTCCTTGTAATTTGTTATTATATGGGAACACAGTAGCCTTAAGTACATTTCTGCATCTCAAACTACGTGTTAGAAACACACAGGAGAGATGGTCCCAACCTTGAAAAAACATAGAAAACAAAGAATCCTGTTGTTTCTAGCACTAAATGAAGTCTGTTTAAAGTCTAGGAAACCCAGGAAGCAGCTCTGTGGAGAGATATTTCTGCAATGAGTCACTAGAAATTATTTGGGACAGCAGCTACTGGCATCATCCTGGCTCATTCTTTAGCATAACCTTGGAAACACTGACCCATGCCATCAAACACAACATGCAGGAGCACCTTCTGCACAAGTCTCAGACCCTCCTGAAGGGAACCCAGCACTGCCTGGAAAGTCCTACCGTGTCCTACTGAGGCAAATTGTTTTTTTCATGCTCTGGTAATACACATTGTGGGTATACCACCCTCAAGGAAGGGTTAGAGCTCTGCAGTGCTCCTAATCTCTATATTGTTTAGGTAATTTCATTTGACTTTACTGCTAGATCAGGAATGTATTTTGCAGGATCATTTACCGATTGCTTATTTAATTCTTTTTGAACTATTCCCAGAAAGGCGAAGAGAGGACAGGGACATTTTGCTCTATATTGTCTTTTCTCCACCTACAATCATTAAGATGTTTGGGTTTCGGTCTTATTCAAGGTTCCTCTCCTGGTGAAAGAGGGCAATTTCTCTCTCTGCCTCTTGCTGCCCAGCATGGCCCTTACTCCTCCCACAGCATACTGGAGGACATACAGGAGCAGCTTGCTGTAGGAGCATACAGGGGAGCAATGACCCCTTACAGAGGTAACTCACACCAACGCTCTGGAAGAGGCACAGAAGCCACATCTTGCACAATCACCCTTTTATAACTCCTGTTGCAACAGCTCTCTGAGGTTCACCAGTTGCCTATATAATATACTTCCAGTGTTTGACCAGTTCCAGGAAGGGCTTCACAAAGTCAGTCTATGTTTAATACCCAAAAAACAACAACAAAAGACAGAAAAAGAGCTGTAGTGTTTTTGCCAAGATTCTGCAGGTACTTTACTGCCCAGCCAGCAACACTTTCAGGCTAGGAACTTCTACATTAAACCCAACCACTGGACCCCAGCAGCCCATCCTGCCCAGCAGGTGATAGCATCCTTCCCAGGGCTCAGGATGACTTGATCCAATTTTTATGTAAAAGCACGTAAGAACAATGCAAACGCATTTATATGAGACAAATGTGTGTGTTTTTAAATTAGCTCGTTCCACAAATGTAGGCTACTGAACAGCCCCATCCACACACGGGGAAGGCAGCAATGGCCAGGTGCATGCATAGAAGGAGAGCAAGGATGAAGCAAGGAAAAAAAAAAAAAACAGGAAAAAGTGAGTGCAATGTGAGGATGCAGAGAGGAGGAAAGAGGACAGACCCTCTTAATGTGGCTTAGCAGTGCAATCCTGCCACCACCAAGCTTCACTCTGTGGGGGCTTTCTGCAAGCTGCCAGGCCTAGGCAAGTCTCACGTTCACCCGAGTGTATCTGCCAACCCAGAGGTCTGCCATAGCATTTTACTGGGAATGAACAGGGGCCTGAAAGAGCAGAAAAGAAAGAAGCAGCCTGTTATCCTGGGGAAGGAAAACCAAAACCCATCTTGGTCTATCTCACTGCCATCTGCTGATATGCAAGTGGCCTGCCTGGAGAAAGTCAAGGATTTATAGTAGAGCGCCCAGCCCCCAAACTTGTTGGGGGTCGCTATCTGGGGGGCAGAGTCACCAGCACAACTTCATGAGTTTAACTCAGACATCTCATTGGGGTTTGAAAGAGGCTTTTTGAAATGCACTAAAACCCAGGGTGAAGGTTTAGAGCTCCCAGGAGGCTCTGACCAAGAAGCGCAGATGGCAGGTGCTCAGGCTACAGCAGAAAGGAGATATTAGAACAGGAGACATTTTATCTTGAAAAAGGGAGCTGCATTGAGAGGGAATCCATGAGTACTCAGTGTCCAAGGTTTGGGCTGGAGCAAAAGCCACAAGGGTATCTCCTCAGGTCTGTGTGTAAGGCTCTACAGTTTAATAATTCATCTCCTTGTATCTTTAAATCTGGTATCTGCTCAGTTGCAGGTACTAACTGAGCACTCCCTTGGAAAACCTATGGTCTTACACATTCAAATGTTTGAAATTAAATGGATACTGGTCACTTTAGTCTCACAGGGCCCAGCTCAGGAGCATATTCTCAATTTCTATGCATCTTCACCTTTATGCATGTGCTTAAAATGACTGAATGCCATTGAATTGCACTATGATGTGTTAAATATGCTTCCCCTGAACTGGCCTTACACAATTCCAGGTTTTTACCAGAGGAAGTGTGAGTCAATCAAATTTTTAAAAAATTATGAAACATTTTAAATAGACATACAGTCGAATTATTCTGTTGAAGCTCTTGATATGTACTGAAATCACCACATTTTTTAAAAAAATACAGTTTTGCTGATTTAATTTAATTTAAACCAGCCATGAAAACAAAGGATTTAACTGCACAGCAGTTAATGATTCCAATTTAAAAAATAGCTGTTTACATGTTTGACAGAGAGACTTTTCCTGGCCCCTTTTAGCTGTCCATACAATACATTGTTAAGTTAACACTTAACACCAGATTAATATATAACAGAGAGAGGATGTATTGCAGCCTCATTTGATCTATTTAACAAGTTATATTAAATTCTGGTTTTCTCCCTTAGAAGATCATAAATATACCAATGTTCACCTTTGAGAATTAAAGTCTAAAGTGCAACTTAAAGT
The DNA here is from genome assembly GCA_033558185.1 of Dromococcyx pavoninus. Taxonomy (NCBI): domain Eukaryota; kingdom Metazoa; phylum Chordata; class Aves; order Cuculiformes; family Neomorphidae; genus Dromococcyx; species Dromococcyx pavoninus. The sequence goes on along the minus strand of JAUMJL010000059.1, from coordinate 2,047,810 downwards.
GGGCAAATCACTTGGCAAGTAATTTGTGAACCTCAGTTTGAAATCACATTAGAAGTCCCTGTTCTGCTAAATGGGAGATCTGAGACCAACTGGAGCATGAAGAACAAGAGCATGTTAGTTGCCACTTCTTACCTCTCCCTGCAAACCAAACCAAGAGCCAGGCTGATTCCCCACAAACACTGATGACCGTGAACCAAAGAAAACTACCTCTAGGCCTTGGCTCTCTGATGGACATCGCTGTGCTGGCTGGCTGCTGGGGAACATGTCTCTTGCCTGCTTGTACTGATATCCGGTGCACATTACAAAATTACTGTACTAAGAAGCACCCTGACATGCTGAAGCTGCTATGAGTTGCTTCGGGCTGCAGCACACAGATGCCAGACATTGGGCAACTCTAATATGGACTAACATAATAAAAACTTCCTCTTTCTCTGCATGATAAGTGGGTAGCAGAGAACTCCAAAAGAGTTTGAAGCTGGGATTTTGGAAGATACCTGTAAAGGAGACCATGGCTCAGGCTTCTGGGGATGCATGAGGACCCTCGACAAAGGAAGGAGGGTCTTGTCTTTCTGTGTTCAACAGCAGCCAGGTGTCCAGTGGGAGGACTTATAGAGTGACCCAGGAGTATCTGTGCTGGAGGGAGTGCAGGGACAGATCCATCATCCCTACACAGAGCTGGATCATATCAGCAGGTCAGATACAGGGTTGTAGGTGTGACCCCACCAGACTCTCCATTGTTTGTTACTATCCTTTCAACCATCTCTTTGGGCTGTGTTGACATTCCCGTCCCAAACTAGAAAGGCCATAGGAGCTGAATACTGTCACACCTGCACTAGGGGCCATTGTGCTGCAGATGTGTCCCCCAGCCACTGTGCTCACCCAGAAATCACGCTGCGGCCAATTAGGAACACCTTGCTCTGAGCAAATGGAGTAGTTCATGCTTTAGTACAGTCTAAACACTAGTTCTCCTGGTGGCTTGCTGATGGCTCAGTCTTTAAGATTGAAAGACTCTTATGGGAACAGAAAACCCAAATCCCCAGACAAACAAGCACAGGAGCAGAAAACACATTCCGGCTAGACCTTCAGCAGGGATATTCTTCTCCTGTTAATAGCTGGTGAAACACCGTCAAGTATAAGTAAGAAATACATGCAAAGCTACTAACATATCTAGGCTTGAGCAGCAGCAGGAAAGCACAACTCCTGCTAGTGCATTTCTGACAGTGCTTCCAGACACTCGGTGTTTGGGGGAAGGGGATGTGTATGCATCTTGGCTTCTCTGCTGGGCTCCAATCTCTTTCAAAGGACTTGCTATTACAAAGCACTCAGATTCTCACCTGAACTCCCACAGAACACAGGCACCCTCAGATATGAATTATAGTCCAGGTCCAGCTCTAGCATGCACGTGTTTTTGCCAGTTGTTCAAGGTATAATGTAATAAATTACAGTAATTCAGGAGCAATTGAGCATGCATTTTTATACAATACTGTAATAAATACAAATGAAGAAATAATTTCTAGACATATCTTTTCTTTCTAAATCACAAATGTATTTGTGATACATTCTAAATTAGGTGAATTGATACAGCTGCAACGTTACCAGAGCTCTCCTTTCTCATACTGAGATTTGGCCAAAATGATCACTGATATACAGCAACCCAAAATACAGGAATATTGAACATTCAGGGCCAAGTTCTCTACCACCAAGTTGCACTGGGCAAAGATGGGGACTGTCTACATCGGGCAATTCAGTACGGAGCAGATACCAAAGATCACTGAGGACCTGAAATCGTGCTGCCACACCAGCAGGGTGCTCTGCCCAGGCTAATTAGTTGGTCTACAAAGAACTGAGATAGCTCAGCTGCTCTCAGAGTGGGCATCTACTTGCATCTAGCTGCGTCCTGCATTTGTTCAAACACCAGCCTCTCACCTTCTTTGCAGATCATCGGGACTGTAACTAGCACACACAAAGCAAAAGCACAGAGAAGCCAAGCTTTTCATGACAACTGCAATGTAGCACCTTCAGAGGGCTTTGCCAGCTATATTGATATCGGCTGGGATAGAGTTAATTCTCTTCATAGTAGCTTGTATCATGCTATATTTTGGATATGTGACAAAAAAAAGTGTTTTCACTGTACCTGTGACAGCCCTAGTTACTCACCATCCCTCCTGAATACAGGCCTGCTGTGGATGAGCTGTCCCATCTAGAACATCTCAAAGGATTTGTTTGCCAGAGAGATCTCCTGATGTCCCCAGATGATATTTAAGCATTCCCTCCCTTTGCTAGTGGTGCTGCTGGTAGAAGTCATCTCCACATCCCTATATGTGCAGCACTTACACTGGGATCAGATCTCTAGAAACCATTATGCACAGCACAAAATTTAACAGGAATGCTGTAGATTTAATAAGACACTGATTATACAATTTCAGAAGACATTTGACTATAATATTGATATGAGGTGGATCACAGGGCTGCAAAGTTGCAGAGACATTCCATAATCAATTGGCGTTTAACATTACAGCTTGCTGGCCTACAGGAGCTCTGTCAAACACATAATTGGGAGCTTTAATTAAAGGACTGCCCACAGCTTTGTAAAGAGCTAAAGAACAAGGGCCTGCAACAACTGAGAAGAGACGAGGTTTGTCTCATTTTTATTACCCTCAGACATGCTACAAGCAGTGGTCACGTGCTAATTACAGGTCTCTTGCAACAGCACACTGGGCAGTTTTCCAGACTGATATCTCCACTGTAATCAGCCAAACTGCAGCTTATCAGACTCAGACTGTTAACTTTGTCTCTGCTGGAGATATTTCCATACCTTACCCTCAGTTCTGGGGAACTATAATATTTTGTATTTCAGGAACTTAATAAATCCGATAATGGGATACATTATTGTTATTGTTTCTGTTATTGTTTCTCCTAGATGCCTGTGTTAACACATCACGCCCAGAGCAAATATCATCGGACAAAACGTGCAGCAGCACCCATCTTAGCAGAGCCAATAGACCACAGGTAATCACATTGTCCAGAGCCCCTGTATTTGGGGTGAGGGGACCAGAGACCCGGATGGGTCAGTTCCCAGCTGTGGAAACCCTCATACAACTTGCTGCTACCAACTTTTGACAACTACATGGAAAGGATTTGTGGAGAACGGACCAAAAGGCAGAAGAAACTTGAACTGCTGCAGGGGCTGGTGACTAGAACATTCCCCAATGTAAGTGGAAAACATAAGAATCACTTCTTTTGGCCTAGCTCTGGCCCCTTCCTGGTTAATAGTCTCATGGAAGACCTCAAGTCCAACCTGCTTGAAACACACACCTTGCATGTATGTTATTTCTCCCAGCCCATTTGTTCTTCTGCAACTATTCCCAGTTCCACTGCCCAGGTATCCAGTAAATTCATATAAAGGAAGGAAGGTAAAGATTTATTCTTTAAGAGATTAGTGGATTTTTCCCTATCTCTGTAATGACTCCTCTCCCCATATTTTTTTAAGGCAGGAAATGCAGTGTCCGGCCAGGTCTGTCCCTTTATACAAACCCTGTTCAGCCAGTTCTTCTGTACGGCCCTACCAACTAATTAGCAGTTGCAGTACAGGATGGATAATGGGGGAGAGGGAGAAAGCAGAAGGGAACAAGGAAACATATGTGCCAGGGAAACATAGGCTGCCGTACACCCCTTCCTGGTAAGGAGCACACGAAATACCCGATAACAGCAGAAGGGCATTGAAAAAGCCACACTATTAGATCTGACCCTTGCTTGGGGAAAACCAGAATAAGATTCTTGCCATGGCATCTCCAGGAAGGTGGCAAGATAGGGCAGTGCCAGGCTGGTGGCCAGCTGCCATGGCCCTGGGTGGTGTTTCCCTTTCCTCAGTGCTAAAATGGCCACATTGCCAGCACTGGACACAAAAGATCTTTATGGGATATGAGAAAGCTTGCTATGTTTTGCAACACAGAGCTTGATTTCACACAAAGGAATGTGCAAACATCCCTTCTAATGGCTGCTGACCCTACAGGGCAAGCACAAAGTAATGGGTTTCAGGCTGTGCATTACTCTCTGCCACCCCAAAACATGTCTACCTTCTGCTACCAGTGATAACTTATGTTTAGAGAGGTGTGTGCAGTTTATTGTATTATTATTTCATATAAATGCCAGGTGCTATTTGCTATGGACTCAGAAGGTGTCTGTGAAAGCGTTTTTGTTTAACTCCCTTTCTAGATAGCAGAAATACTAAATTCTCTGCATTTGGTATTGCGTAATGTATCAGAGGACAGGAGATTAAATGCCGATGTACAAAACAATGACTATGCATTTATGTACCAGTGGAAACTATATATTAATTGCTGCTAATACACAAATATAACTGAACAGCTAACTCTGAAGCTTTCTCTTTTGGTTTTCAACTCAGTATACACACAAGCCTGGGTACTTGTCAACAGCTTCTAAAAGAATCCACAAAAGAGCCTCTCAGAAAAGCAAAACATTAAATTTCAGTCAGGCTTTTCTCCAGAAAAAGGAGAAAAGCCACTGTTCTACATTAGTAAAGAAGGGAGCCGACTGTCTAATCAGGGCTCATATTGCATATTACTACATATGCTAAACCTACTGCTTATATTTAGAGATGTTCAAGAGCCTGTAGCTCTGGCCACTGCACATTTGGAGGCATAGGGGTTTAGATTTTAAGCAGTATTGAAACAAAGTTAATCTCGCTCTGGAGATAAAAAAAAAACGAATATAAGCAACATTCTTTCATATAAGAAATCCTTCACATGTTTGTTATTACATGAATCCTCCAGAATATTTTTTAGCAGAAATACTTGGCACGGTAAAAAAGTTTGAATATATTTGTTCAGTTCAACAAACAAACAAAACTAACAACCACCAGACCAAAATCAAGTTAAGATCTCAAGGCTAGTGATGCAGTCAGATCCCCAAATATAACCTGAGACTCAGACAAACCAGTAGTGGGAGGACCGTTTATACTTAGCGACTAGGTTGTCAGTGTGAAGACCTCAAGTGGGTTATTAAGTGTAGGGCTGATGGACTTTGTCTTTTTGTATTTGATGATTCGGCTCTGACGATTAAGGGATGTTGTTGTTCAATTTGACTAAGCAGACTAAATGAACTTATTTCATGTTTATTTCAGTTTTGTTTCCCTTATCTCAATTCATTTGGCTGATAACTAGGCCTGGCAAGAAGTACTGGCATTTTCTTCAATGATCATCATCTCCAAATATGATCCCACTTGTCTTTAACACCCTTGAAATGAGACAGGCACAAAAGACAACGTACACAAAAAACCCCAATCCATTAAAAGTTTAAAATCCTCTGTATGCCATGCAAAAGCAGTGCTAAAAGTACTTGGTTCACAGGAAGGACTTGAATGTTAGTGTCAATTGCCAAATAGATCAATAATTTTAGGATTTGTTTGTTTGTTTTGGGAGGTTTTTAAAGTGTCATTAAATGACAAACACTTCACACCATGTTTTCCTTCAAGCCTGGCTGTATGCCCCACACTGACCTTGCTCACGGTTCTTGATCACTGTTAATCAGAAACAGCTTCTATTCCGTTTTCCCTTCCTTAAGAAAACCTCATCCTTAAGAGTGCCATTTTCAGAGCAACAGTTCAAGAAACTAAGGACTAGATTTTTTTTTTTAAAGGTCTAATGCTATTTTGAATGTTCACAAGCAGTCAGAAGTGACATCGCTTTTCTAACATGTGTTCCTAACCATAAGGGGTGGGAATTTCAAAGCACACTCAACACTGGTCTTTTTTTGGTTTTCCCACTGAATCAATAGTTAGACTTCTATTGATCCTAATAGGAACTGAGTTTGGTATGTACTGTGAAAGCCTCACTCTAAGTACAGCAATTTAGGAGTTAGATGAAATCTGCAGAGTCTTCTGGATTTCACGATTAAAAGCAGCACAGGACTCTTCATCTTGTTCCTCTTTCCCTATTTAGGCCCAGCATTGCCCGGACTTCTCAGATAGCATCTGCCTTTGCTGAGCAAACAGATATAGTCAGGGGCTAAGGGAGTCACATTGCCTGCCTGAGTCCTCCTGCTCTGTGAAGGCTCTCTCACCTTCCTACACAGTATGAAAAAAACCCCATAATAATAAGGCACTGTTTTGATAAAGACAAAATCATTGTTCACATAGTTCTGTTAATTTCACAAAGATGTATGATAATGTTTCACATATGACTCTGAGCACACATTTGAAGACACAAGTTTTCTTGATATACTGCTGATAGTCCAGATTAACTGTTTGCTTTGTGGTTTTAATTATTCTAAAGACAGCCTAGGGATCACTTACGCATGGGTTTATGGGCTCTTTAAGAAGAACAATAGGCTCGTAGACCTGGCAGTGAATGTCATAGAGGGGGCCTATACTCTGGAGAATGAGAAGGTGGTGAAGAAAAAAGGTGGTGAAGAAAAATCTATCCTGCAGCCTCCAACCTCTTAATTATCATGTGGCCATTAGGATATTTGTGCTCTGTGTAAACATGCCCTGTTTTCTCTGGAGGGGACTCTAATCTTGACAACACAGTCCACAACCCTGAGAGCTCGTTCCTGGCTTCACAGCAGCCAACACAAGAATGGGGCTGGTCCACTCGTGCAACAGCAGGCACCCAGGGTCAAACACTCTGTTCCTGCATGGAAGGGCACACAAAAGGGCCTGGTGCCTCCCCACAGCAGTTGCCTCCATCTGTGCTAGCCAGGCTCCCATACAGCCAAAATACATAAGGAGACCACAGCTGTTCTGCTGTCCCAATACCCCATGCCAGCCTTGGGCCTGTTTGAGCTGGGATGGAAGCTGGGCAGCTGGAAGAGAGCAGGCTGCAACTAGTTACACCAGCTAAAAAGACAACACCTTGGCTGTGAAAATAGTTTTTTGTTGCCATTAAGTCCTGTGTCAGGAACTAGGCCAAGATAGTGACAATGCTGTGCCATCAACTGCTTTAGGGGAAGTGGAGAAAAGATGCTGCAGTCCATGTGTTAAAGACCTGGAAACAAGCCTGGGCCTCTTCAGAGAAAGGGGGACGACCCCTCGCATGGCTGCAAATTTGAAGATGCAATGTTATTTCCTGGATAGCAAGTTTGGAAAGATTTAAACTACCTGAAGGTATTTTAGGCCCAACACTTACTTAGCACTGATCTAGACCAAAGTCACTGATGCTGTTCCTGGAACATATCAACAGAATGCGGATAGGAACCTGGACCCTTCTATATAGGCTGTGTTACACAATGTTAAGCATCATATCTTTTAGAAATCTCCCTGTTAATCATTCTAGACAATGACTCATATTTTAGGGATTAAGCATAACCAACTTAGTGTATAAACCCTGGAAACATCTTGATGATCTTATCACAACATGAAGAGTATAGAGAATGCAGGAAGCCTTAGGAAGTATAAGCCAGTAATATCTAGGTTTCAGAGTTGACTACAGAATTAAAGTGCCTGCAAATGAGACAGGTTGATTCCCCCTGCAATGGGAGAAAGTGGGAGGTCAATTGTGTTACAGACACCAACACAACCACCTGTTTTGTCAGGGGCAAAAGAAGAACCAGGCCTCCAAGTTGCAAAGAAATCTTTGCAGTTCACATGGACCTTGAGAAAGAGATCAGGCCTGCCACATTAGAAGTTTTTTCTTCTTTGCAAGAGACCCCATCAATTTTGCAGAGGTTTTCAGCCCATTATCACATTACAGGTAGACAGTTGTCATAAAGCATTAGATCTAAGCGAGGCTGACAGCATAACTGCAGGCTAGCTCCAGGCTTGGCAGTCTGTGCAGCACCTGCAGGCGCAGGACCAGAGTGTGCTCCATCAAGAGACAGGCTGGTGTAATCTGCTGTGAATCACTTTGAATTGCTGCCCTTAATTGACAGTGCACTCAAGACCTGGTCTGCTATGTAGACAAAAGCCTCAAAGTGGCAGCACACATGCACTCTTGCCCTTAGACAAGCAATGTTTTGAGACTCACCTTTATTTACTAGAATAAAAGCTTTGTATTTTGCTCTGCTCCTTCATAACTGCAGGCTCACCATCATCACAAGGTTACTACTGAAAATTGTTGAGGTTTCGCAGGTGTGAGGGAATGGGGCACAGTCAACATACTGCCTCCCCGGGGAACAGGAGAGGGCACACGCATTTCAGATAGGGTCACAAAAGCCTGGAGAAGCGTACAACAGGTATCAAAGTGCTACAGGTCAGCAACTAACTCCCGCAAGGCTCTCCAGGTGAGATGGCAATTGATACTCTCTGGAGATATCAGCATCCTGACGCATCATTCCAGCCTCACAGCATCTTTCTTATAGAGTACATGGGGGGAAACACATCCAGATGATACAGACAGCAAAGGACAGAAGTCACGATTGTTAACCTTGCACAGCACCATAAAACCTAATCCTGCTCTTTCCAAGCCAGCAAACATTTGCCAGACATCTAAATTGGCAGGTACCGAAACTTCCTTGGCCAGCTGAAGAGTATTCCTCTTTTATGACTGCTGTCTCAAGTCATCTCCTAAGCAAACTCTCACCTCCTTGTGTCCCAAGGTAAGTTGTAAGCTGAGCACTGTCTTTGGTTTCAGGGTCTGTGGTTCTCATTGATGTCAGACTTTTAGATCCAAATTCTTATTTGTACTGTGCTGGAAACATCAAGAAAGGAAAACTGAAAGTGCTTAAGTGTTTAGCCTTAAGTGCTGCCAACAGAGGATGTAGAGAGGCCTGAAAGTTTTCAAAGTTGCTGCAGACCTTAGAAGCCTCAGTTTCCAGTCTCAGTATTTTAATTAGAGTTTCAATAATGTTTCCTGAAAAGATTAAGGCGCAACATCAAGACCATGCTGGTGGAGGGGCATTCTGGCCATTGAGCCAAGTCCCTTCTCTGCCACAGATGCAATTGTTTGTTTCCTGGTGAGAAGCCAACTGAAAGAAAAGCCATAAAGAGATCACATGGCTGAAGCAGCAGTCTCTGTGACTAGACAAACTGTTCTCTTTATTCTTTCAAAGTCTGCAGGGCCCAGACCGCAGTACCTGACCACACCAAGAGCAGCTTGCTCAGAGCCACAGGATCAACTTGGGGCTGCATGCTGCATCCTGCACTGGGCTTTGCCTCCCTTAGCATCCCCAGAGACCAGACCAGCCTCTTTGGCATTTGTTTAGCCCCGCATGTTCATTACAAGGGCTGATTTGTAAGAGGGACCACCAGCAACAAATGTCAGATCTGGTTTAGGACTTGGTTTGAAGGCATCTAGATAGAAGAATAATTGCACAGGGATGTGGTTTACTCTGGAGAAATAAAGGCTGTGTTTAAATGTCTGAAATTCCTGATGACTCTAATAATTGCAACCTTTGCCTCAATAAAATGCACAAATAATATTATTGAAACATTTCCAATCAAAAGGTATTATTTTTGGTTTAAAACACATGCAGCAGTCAGTATTTAAAAGGAAGACGTCTGGGCGGTCTTACCTCTATTTCATGGGAAGAGAAAACTACTGGAACATTGGTTTAGTCTCTCTTTCTCTGTTTTTATAGCCTTCTTATTACATCATTATAACCTTCATGCAGTTCCTCTTTTGCCTTTTCTAACCGGAGAGTAGCTCTACAGTCATGCATCAAAGAGGCTTTATTACATCAAGGTGTGTTTAAGAGCTTCACCTGGTAAGCCAACACATCTCTAGAGGAGCACTATTTCTGCAGCAGCTGAGCATCCTTAGTACTGTACTGAGTCATGCAGACAGGCACTAACATTGCTCTAAGCACAGCTATTGTACCTATCTAGCAGGCATCAAATTAATTTAGGAACTTAAGAGCCCTCTGCCAGTTTCGACTTGGAGGATGAGAAGGCTAAGTGACAATAGCTTGTAGGTTCAAGACTATGTATTCAGTGGCATCTTGACACTTCAGGATGCATTCAGGCACCTTTTAGTAAGTCTTGAAATGTATAAACTGATGAAGTGTTCACCTGCAGCTTTAAGTGCTTAAATATCATGTGCCTGTAACTCTTCTGAAAAGAAAGCTCAGGATCCCCAGCACTCTTGGAATTTTGCCTTGAGCTCTCTGCTGACCTGTATTGCTTACATGAGCGAAATCAGATGCATCTCACTGAAGCTGGCAGAAATTGGGCCAGTGTTTCATGATTCATGTGCCTATAGGATTAGCTATAATTAGCAGTTTCAAGTAAGACAATAATTTTATCATGCTATTGCACTCCATGGATGCAGTATCAGCACACATGGAAGACATTTATTACTATAAATATTCAGGCACTTGATAGTTATCCAAAAATATAAAACCAGGTTAATCATTCTGTCCTACAATCCCTGGCAAGATTGGAACTCTGGTTTTGCTGGCCCAGCTTAAGTTTTTACATATATGATCCCTTCTGCCAGCTGACAGCACTAAAATCTTAGGCTGAAGTAGGTCTCCAGCAGTCATATCTGACTGCACGGTAACATTACAGAGCTCTGCTTTTTGTAAGAAATATACTGCCTAAAGATACCTTGCTGTTACATAGAGCTATGAAAGCTTGTGTAGGACAGGTAGAAGAGCTACTCTTCTTTTCAGAGTTAATCATTAACATCTCTTGGGGAAATAAACAACTGAGGCTACTGTCATATTTCCAAACATTTCCCTGGGGCAAATGAAATACTAATTCCATTGGCCCCATAATACAAGGGCAGATATATTGTCCCCGCATGTGTGTAAAATTGTTTCCAAAAATAAGCTGGAAGAGGAAGTCTCTAAAGAATGCATAGCTACCCATCAGGGACAAAGCATGGGAAAATAAACCAACAAACTTCCCTTCTAAAAACCACTCAACAACATCATCAGCAGTGGTTATTCGACTTCCAGTAACACAACACACCATCCTTGGATTCATCCAGTCTCCCACAAACGCAATAAAATTCAATAGCCATTTTACAATCTCCTATTAGGTGTCGTAAAAGCCACAAGACCCTTGTATTCCTCCCCAGCCCTGCTCTTCAAGGGAAACTGCTGGGATTTCAGCGCACACAGGTCCATGATTTGTAAAGTTACAGCAAATACACGCCCACTCTTAGCTCCTGGGCCTATCTCAGCCCACCTGCACCATCACCCATGTGTATAAAATGAAGACACATGGCTCATCAGCCCAGTTCTGCATAGCACACAGGTCTGGGGACAGGACAGCAACTTTCACAGGACACAGACTCAGTGGCGAGATAAGCTCTAATGGCTCAGTGCCAGCCCAGTGAGGAGGCAGCCCAGGCACCCTGCAGTGAGCTTCTGAAACTGGGAGGCTGGCACAGAGCCAACCCAGGGCTCTGCAGGACCCGCATGCAGATAAAGTCTCCACCAGAAGCCAAGCTGGCTCTTCGTCGAGGTTCTGTGACACATCTGCACCCCAGCCTTCAAACGCATCCCCAAGTGGACTTAGTACCCCGGTTATTGCATCACTTATCAGCTTAAGGCCAGCTGACAGGAACCAGAAAAGCTGATGGGATCTTGTTACAAAAGGAGGTTACTAAAGAGGACAGCAACTAGTAACTGAACACGGTGATACTGGTGTCTCTGGGATGGGAATTCCTCCAGTAAGGTACAGCTGTTGAAGCATTTAGCTTTAAAAAGAAATGATTTCTTTTCCTGAGCGGTGTCAACCTGACATTCCCAAGGAACAAAACTTCTCTTTATCACCACAGTAGATAAAACACCACATCTTTAAGCCACGTGCAAGAAGGCTGAAGCATGTAGAATGCACACAAGGTTTTTATAGTACATAACATAGGGCCTTATGTTCTCTCCCTTCACTGGGAAACCCTAAGTAACTCAAATAATCTGTTCAAGGAGGTTCAAGTTTCCCCTTCCTAGCCTTCACCTACTCCACAGCTTACAGATTCACCACCCACCACCACCACCTCACACGCTTCCTCAGTAAGCACCCAGGCTCCTCCCTCCTTACCCTGGCTGCTTCCAGGAGGAATCCACTAGCACTTTCCTCCTGTTCATCCATTCCTGCTCCTCCATTAGACAACTGTAGGCACCCCACTGCATCTGTGCCAGGTCAGCACATACCCACAGGCTACAGAGCTCCTTGCCTGGGAGACCGCTTCTTTCTCTTACCCTGCATAACACTCTCCTCCAAAGTGCTTCACCACCTGCTGATTAAAAGAGAGCCCTCTTAAACCCTGGCAGCAAGCCAGTGGCCTGGGTTAGGCAAAATCCCCTCACAAACACACCTGGAGGCATTTAGGCAAGTGGTGCTGTTCCACATATTCACCTAGATGGGTTCCAGAGCTGAGCAACCTCTCCTAAAACACCTCTGCTTCACAGTTCAAGCAACGTGCCTCTCCCTCCACACCTTACCACTGTGTTTTGAGCAGCAGGGACAAAATAGCCACAGCAGTAAAACGCGAGTTCCTTAGATCAGTTTGGAAGGCTGGATCACCAGCTGGGTGTTGAAGTGGTTGTTACATTTGTTTACGTGGTCAGATATGAACTATATATTACATTTCAGCCCACACGTGCATTTGCAAGACAATACGCTCATTTATCCCTGGAACCTTAAATAAAATTGCATCAGAAAAAAGAGAAACAATTTGCAGAGGGTAAGTGCCTGTTAATCATAAGCTAAAGGGGAAAGGAAAAAATTTAAGTGAGATATAAAGGGAGGAACTGACTCAGTGGGTGGGAGGGATGGGACAAGCGTTCCAGACAGATGGGACATGAATAACTTTTCCATCTTCCTCTCTTCTCTCCCAAGTCTTGCAGGAACTGCTGTGTTGAAATAGTCAGTCATTAACTATTTGATGAGGTTTTAAAATCTGAACTGGTTTCTCTGAATGTAACCAACTCTTATTACAGGGTCTGCATGACAGCAATGCAAGTGTTGGAGCCCTTTGGCAAGCCATAGAAGTGAAGGCAGGACTGAGCATCTGTAGGAAAAGCCACTAAATGGCGTCAGCTGTTTAGCTCTGCATAGCCCTGGTATTGCCAAAGGAATCAGAGCAGTAGTGATTAAGGAGTTTTCAGACCAACTGTGACCAAGCAAGAGGCCATCCATCTGCACAGCCAGCAAAAAAGCCATGTTCAGGCTCTGGTGGCATTGCTCAGCCTGTGGGAGATCCTGGCCCTTGTACATGCTGGGAGAAGGTCATGCTTGAAGAAATTACTGTGGTCCTCCAAAAAATTTCTCACTTCGTCTATCCTCCTGCAACACAGTCCTTGGGGCAAATTCTTTGACGTAACAGCACCCACCTTTTCAGAGGGCTGGGGCACAGGAAAAAATGCCCTTTAGTGCCAGTTCAAGGGCAGGATTCAGACTGCCAGTGCTAACAAGTTTCCCTACTGCCTATGGGGAACATCTCCTGCTCAGTCCACCTTATGCTACACAAACAGGCTCTGAGAAAACCTGAATGAAGCATTTCCCTTCCCAGATGCCAAAGGCTAATTGACCAGCACGGGACCTGCTGAACTTGGTGGAACCAGGGTGGATATAATCACTCAAGAGAGCCAATAACCAATTAACTGAATGGCTTCAGCAGTTTCGAGGTCTGCCTCTTTATTCAAGAGCAAACAAAGATCAATTTCTTAATAAGCTTTGTAATATCTGCTATTCCTTCCCTGTCATTGTTATTATTAGCATTGCAGCAGTGTTTTGTGCATGTAATGAAAGAGTAAGACAAGGGCTGGAACGGTCTGGTAGAGAAGGAGTGGACAAAGTCTCAAGCCAGAAAACCACACATATATTTATACACACACATCTATAAAACAGGAAGGGTGTACCAATCCTCCAGAACACAGGCCCACCAAGTCCTGAGGGCATTCTGACCACAAAGTACCCCAACTGATCACTTTTATCTGTTTACCAGAGTTTTTGTACAAGGAAAAGCGAAAATTCTTGATTGCAGTCACCTAATATGGGAGTGTCAAGGCTTGACCTAGCCTCCCCAGCACTGTCACGATGGCTGTGGGCTCACCCTAGCCCACGAGCTCAGCCAGTTGCCGTTGGCAGGCAGAAGTCAGTGGGAGAATGTTGGTGATCAGGCATGGCAGCCCAGAGCCCACCTGCTCCCTAACCCTGCCACAGCGACAGCACAAGGCAGGCAGGTGCAAGCATAGGCTTCCTTCTGCCATTGAGAGCACTCACCTCTGGCAGAGGGTTGGGGCAGCTAATGCCTTCATCTGCCACTGCCATATCTGCCAGATCCCCCAGAGACATGCTCCTCAAATCTCATCATTGCTGTGCCCTGCAGTTCCCCTATGTGTTTCGCTTTTGAAATTGCAGGTTCCTTCTCTCTGTACAGCTACATCACCAACTGGAATCACTTTCCCGTTGTCAGAAAGCCTCCAGCACTCCTTGCTGCCTTCTCTCTTGCAGTAACGCAAGAAACAGCAGAGCAATGTACAAATTCTTCCCCGCCTCCCAATTCCTGCTTTTCTCCTCCCCTGAAATCAGAGCCACTTGGAGATAATGATCTCACCCATGAAGACACAAACAGCACAATCTAGGTTTTTCAGCATCTCCCACATACACTATCACGTGTTATCAGGCAGCCTTCTGGTGAAAGTGCAGGTTTCCCTTTTGGATGCATTACTCCACATGGCCCTGAGAAAGCCCCCCTCCACAACAGAAGCAGTGAGGCTGTCTTCATTTGTCTCATGTGCCTTTTAGCTGAGAGTGTTTTACCAGACTGCACAACAAGCAAAACATTGCAGAAGAGGTCTCTGAAGGAGAAACCGAGAACTCAGAGGAAGGCAGTGAAGCTGGAAGCCCTTTTTTTAAAGGAACTGTAGCTGAATAATTGTCCAAGGCAGACTGGCTTGTTGACTTTCTCACAGCAAAAGGCACAAGGCTGTTTAATTGATTTTAGCCTGTAACTAAACATATACTTCTTTCAATATAATGAACAGCAAAGCTACAATACTGCTCTCCTAATGTAAATTGATCCATTACAGATGAGTGTTTAGATCAATGTGTGATGTCCTGATTGGAAATAAAACCGTTTGCTCAAGATCGCTATAAAGACAATGGGCACTGATAGATGGTATTTATGTGACAAGGAATGGCTCTTAAAAAGGAGATTGTCAAGACCACGTCCATCAATTATGAAACCAACGTTCACCCAGCAGCCATGCATGCATTTTTAAAGACAGCAAGAAAGAGGAAAAGATTCCAAGGCCTTTGAGATAGAATACACGAGTCACTAGAATGGCAGAGGCCTTTGTCAAAGGCTGAGAGAACTTCATGGCCAGACATCCATAACAGTGAAATTCAACTAGAGGAACAAAACCACTCACTAAAATATCATGGGCGAAATCCTCTGAGGCTTTAAATGGATGGGAGACCTGAAGAAGCCCCTAAAACCTTGTGAGTTATGGCAGCAGACGCTTCCCAGACCTTTCATTTCTGATGCTCTCTTGAGTCAGCACCACATGGCCCAGTTCAGCATGGCGGGCAATGGACTAAAAAAGGTAAAATTCTTAATGGAAGAGGCTTGCTTGCAGCCCCTCCCTCTTTTCGATGGGGGCTGTCCCCAGCCAAGGCAAAGCTGAGGTCTCAGCAGGCTAGTGCAGGTGAGCTTACTGCTCTCAGCTCCACAGTCCTGCTCGCTTACCAGCATGGAAACCTCTCGTTAGATCCAGGCACACTGGCATGGGGAGCCACAGGCAGGGCAGCCAGTGCCCATGGTCGTGTAGGGCTGAATGGCACTGGTTATCCACCCACATTATGCTGGGGCTCATTTCCTGCAGAGAGCAACAAGCCTCACCTGATCATTGTACCATGATTTGTGTCCTATGTGCTCACAACCCATGTTTTGTCATCTCTGTGCATTTCGAGAAAAGTGACTCCAACTACTTTCCCAGTCAGCTGTGATTAATATGCACGTTTCTCTTGCTGGTAGCTATTCGTTGTGGCCATTCGTCTGCCCACTTGCATGGGGCATTTTGTTTTATCCCTTGTGTGTTGAGGAAGTTTTCTAAGAGCTGGAGTACGGGCCTGCCTTTTTGCTGGACTGCATCCCAGCCATTCATTACTGGGACAGCTGCAAGCACTTCTCTTTCTTCTAGGGATGAGCTTTGCCTTTGAAGCACGCTGCCAGAGCTCAGTGGGGTGCTTGGTGGGACAGGGCTGTGTCTGCACCCCTTTGCAGAGCCTGGCAGCCCCATGCCAGGGGGACTCCAGCTCCACAGGCAGAAAACCTGGGCAGAGTGGACCCATGCCTGCCTTGGGCACAACCTCCCATAGCAGGGAGGGCCCTGGCAGCAGTGGAGCTGGGCTGACACAGCTAAGGTGACCTCCAAGGCGCCAGAGAGGACCACAACACCTCAGCAGTGAAGTCAGCCCACTCACCCTGGCTCCCTCCCGTGCCATCGGCTGGGGCATCAGCAGCACTGCTCCTGACTGGCTGTGCCTGCAGTCCATCTCAGCAGCACAGGGGTGGCAGCTGCCAGGGAGGGCAGGCGTGAGGGTGTGCGGATGCCCATGGGCCAGCTGGGTTTGTCAGAGGATGGGGCTGAAGGCAGCTCCCACCTTGCTGGTAGCCCAGGCTATAGAAGACCTTTGTTGTCCTTAAATTACTTTGGTGTGAGGGTGAGAGCATGTGGGCAATCCTGGTGGCTCAAGAGCTGAGTGGACCCACTGAGGGGCGAGGAGCCACAGGACAGCAGAGGCCAGTGGTGGCAGGGGTGGGAAAGCATGGCTCAGAGCCAGGGCCTGCAGCCCCACATGGACAGGCAAAGCACTGGGAAGAAGAGGTTGGGCTGTCATTTCAGTACCAGCCAGCCATGGTGCCCAGGGTGGGACTGGGCTGAGCACGGTGATGCTCTGCTTGCAGGAGGTGCGGTTGCTGTCAATGAATATATTGGGTAATGGGTGGCCAGGCAGAGGTCAGAAAGAGACACCGGGTAGGGAAACTAAATGGAAGGACAGTGTTGACACAGGACAAATGATGCTAAATGGCTTGTGAAAATATATCCATTAAGGGCACGATATTCGCAACAGCCTTTAAATATAAATAGAGGAGAAAACTCTCCTTTAAATACAAACAGAGGAGACTCGGGCTGCTTGTAAAACCAATGGCTGGACCCTGTGGTAAGAACTGCATTTGCTGGTCATGTCCTCCACTTTCCTTGCAAGAGCCCCCTTCATGTCCATGAGATAAACCTGCTGCGTTTTGTCCTCCCCTGAGGAGCAGCACAGACCAAACTCTTCTTCTGGTCATCTCTGATCATTAATAGCTGAGACTGTGATGGGTATTGCACATGGCAGACATGGACCAAGACTGTGCGAGCAAGGAACAGTCTGTTCTCTCCTCTCAAAGCCGAGGTAAACTTGCTTCAACTGACCTGCTCAGATTTGAAACATGGAGAGGTCACCTCTCCATTTTATTTCTAAAAGGAAGGTGTTTAGGGACACTCTGGTGGTTCTTGCCACTCAGGCACTGCCGCTCACACTCAAGGCTGCTCAATAATTTCAACCCAGGAATGAATGTTCCAAAGCAGTGATAGAGCAGCTCTGTTGCTCTCAGCATCGTGTTGGCTTTTGCACCCTTGGACAGTGAGCCTCGTTCTTACACTTCCATCCTGAGTGAAGTCAGTCCCTCAGAAAGTTCCAGGTTGAATGTTGTGCCCAGAGTCACTCAAAGAGGTAGAGAGTGCAGGTCTGAAAACCTCCCCACTACTATGGCATAGGGCCATCAGACGACCCGCCGTGGTCCTCCACAGTGTGCACTCATCTTTGATCTCACTTCAATAGCTCAGATCAGATGAGGCTTATTCTCACTGGCTATTGTTCACTTCACCACAGCTCTTGCCAGCAAAGGAGCTGACCTGGGTCTCAGCCAGGTAAACTCATAGAAGGGGAATGCATGCCAGTCTGTGACGGTGCCAGAGGCATGAAACACTTTCAAATATTGCCCTAGAACTACAAAATCCCCTTCATTATTCTTGCTCAGGTGTGACGATACTGCATGAGACAAAGGAGAAATTATCTTCTCTGATCTTCCTTTGCCAATATCTTTCTTGCATCTGGATCTCTGGAGATACCTTATGGAGAAAAAACATCTGCTTCGCTTCACTGGGGCTCTAATTTTTGTTTGAAGGCACATGACTCATCCCTCAGGCTCTAGGAGTCCTGTCTAGGCTGATCCAGGTATCCATGGCCCAGTTCATGCTGGTCCCATAATCCCTGCTCTTACAGCAACAGTTCTCTTGGTCCTGGGAGGAATGCTTAACGCACCCGTGCCTCTGCTGTACCTCATCTAATAAGAATTTGTAGTGAACACAAGCTGCATTTTTGCTCTTGCGAATTACGCTGTTGATTACAATTGGTCATAAAAATAAAGTCTCTCTTCTGAGGATATTCCATTGGAGATCTGCACCTCATGCCAATGTGTGTCATTTCTCATGGTTAATGAGACGAAAAGCGAAAGTTTTGTAGCATATATGCAGAATAAAACTATGCAACTTAAACAGTGATAGGTAGTATCTGTGAACGTTCAAGGTTCACAAGTAGCAAACAGCCTTTTCATCAAAAAAGCTTCTCTTCCTGTCGTTGTCTTGGACTCTCAAAGAAGTACAATGGGAAAGTGTAGTGGACAAAGCAGATTTTTCCTTGAAATAGCCACAACCAGCTTCAGTTGAACACAAAGGCCTGAATTCAAGAAAACTCATCTGACCAGAATGAGTTTTAGAGAGGGAAAAAAAGTGTCATTTAGTACCTGGGAGTTTCGCCTGGGAGAGAAAAGCCTAACATAAAAAAAAATAGGAAGGGAAAGCCAGACAAATTCCCCTTAGAGTATGTTACAGATTTAGCAGGGAGAGAAACCACCATTCAAACAAACTACTGAGGGCAACAGTAGAATTTCCAGCTCCTGAAGTCGTGAAATCAAGACCAGACCTTTTCTGGAGGGTAAATTACACCACTCCTCTTAGGGGGAACTGGCTGTAGCTCCTGAAGTGCAAACACGGGACAGAGGGGATGGCTCTTCCCTTGAGCATGTGCTGCCTTGCAGACAGAGCGCCGTGTGTGTGCCTGGTGTGTGCGTTGGGCCCCTGGCAGAGGAGAGCTGCTTGGCAGCAGGGCAGGGCAGCCTTTCACACAGCCAAACGAGCCAGGAACAGCAGCCACCGCTCACCTGCTCACGTGGGAACCTCCCCTTGCGTCCCAGTACCTGGCTCCAGTGACCCACACTCGCCAGTCGGGCAAGACCAGCATTTGGCTATCAGCAACCAAAAATTCTGGAAGGAGGGGAAGTCCTGCAGGAATCTGTGTGTGAACTGCTGCTGCCTCTCTCTCACCCGTATCATCTTTTTGGCTGAGGTAGGACTGAGTCACCCGCAGCTCGCTCTCCGGTTGGCAAGCTCCCTGCCATCTGCACCACAGCCAAGGAGTGAGCACACAGGTTTGCTGTCAGCGCAGTGGTTCAGGGCTTTCACACTCCTGAACAGTAGAAGGGGATCTTGGCAGGAGTGCCAGAGCCACGTCTTTCCATCCTTGCTTCCGGAAACTTTTCCAGAGGCTTCAAGGGTGGCCTGCATTTGCTGTTCCCTATTGGCTTTGTCAAGTCTCAGGCTGCCAGCACCTCTCCCCTGGATGTTATTTTGTGTTAAAACCAGTATGTTTTTTTAATGGCAATAAATAAGTTAAAACTGTATCTTTAATTAATCAGTGCACTTCATATTGTAAGTGGAGATTTTTTGTAATGACTCGTTTATGATTTTAAGATGCCATTTCCTCACTGTCAAATGTATCCAGCTTTTATCCCTGCTTGTTTAATGGGCTCAGGATAGAAATAAAATTTCACCAATGAAGAATTCTAATGCATTTAATCTAAAGCAAATAATTGGTTACTAAGTAAGTGGGAAGAGATTGAGCGGCTACTTTTATCTAAGCAATAATGAACTTCAAGCAATAAACAGTATGTTCAAAATCTTAAAAACATTTTAAACTAATCTTAAAATGTTTATTTTTCACTCCCACAGGTTTGAAATTGGAAATACATATGTGTGGATGACTAAAACATGAACAACACATAGCAGCAGCACCACATACAGTATAGAGAAGTAGAAGCATTAATAGAAATATTTCTGCTTTAGCAGCTATGAAATATTTCTCTTTTTTTTATGGTTTGGAAGAATAACCCATATGTTTGCAGGATTTTTCCCCCAATTAAAATACCTGTGAGTGTGTGCGAGTGTGTCTTTCTCTAAAGATTATTTAGCCACACACAGACAGAGTGCACGTATAAAATTGTCAGTGAAGTGAGAGCTGCTTTTCCTTTTGTTCTTTTTTCCACTGGCAGACAGAAAATGACACCCAATCCAACACCACCAGCACCTTCACAGCACCTGCCACACTCATAAAGAACAGCGGAACCCCGACCTGGCCTGCCTTGTGCATTCAAACTCTGCCTGCAGTTCAGGGCAGAAGTTGCTCGCCAGTGCCAGGCTCCAGGTGTTCTGAGTTACAGCCCTTTTCTGATACCAGCACACTGCTTCTCTGGTGTGGAGATGGTTTGTCATCTGTGCCAGCAAATTGTTCCCATGGAAGGGCCACAGGCAGCCTGGGACAGACCCCCTTGGGGGTGAGTGCAGGGAGAGCAGTTTGTGCATCCTAGCAAACAGCACTCAGCCAAATGCTGCTGTGCACATCTTCCAGGTGCCTGTATGTTCCCTGAGCAGACACTCACTTTTTGTTTGGTCTCAGACTAAACTCAAGTGACAAGCAGGTGGCTGGATATCCGAAAATGTGGCTACTTCCTCCCTTCCCCTATTTTTTTCTCAAAGGGGTGCATGGATTTTTTTTTTATATATGTGAATTACCCATGAAAAGGAGAACTACTGCATTGGAACTACCGAAAACAACCCAAACCAACCTCCTCCCTCAAAATAAAAAAAAATAAAAAAAAAATTAAAAATTGCTCTATCTGAATTCCTAGACCACTCAAGTCTGACGTGCAGTATCTGATCTGTCTGTTAGGATTGAATCCAGGCACTCACCACTTTGTTAGCTTAATAATTTTGAGTAATTTTTTCCATTTATCTGTATTCTCCCCAAAATCGTTTCACACATTTCTCAGATACATTAATCCTTCCGGCATTCCTCTAGACACTCAGTAGGATGCCCTGCTATAAATATAATAAAGTCTTTTATTATGTCCATTAACCATGGACATGTGTGCTCCAAAAGTTTCCTGACACGCAGTCATTTGTGGCTTTTTAATTACAAACAGAAAATATCTACCAGCACAAGCAGACAGCAGACTGGAAGTGCATCTTTATGTGTGTGTTTCGAGTATGTTCTCCGACGGGCTGATGGCACCCACCCCCTCCTCCTGATCCCGTTGGAGCCTCTCTGTGTGTGCACATACCTGCAGAGAAACAGCCTGTAACACAACAGATTGGTCTCGGGAGACACGGATTTGTCACCTGACCTCAGGTGGCTTACGCAGGTTTTCAAACCCCACTAACACTGATTAACTCTTTTTTCAATATGCAAATATGCCCTCCTCCATTTTGCAGACCTTGTTCCACTTGGACTCAGCAGAAAAGAAAAAAGGCCCAATAAATAACTTGACAAATTAAGCCATATTTATTGAATGCGTTTTATTTCAACAACCAAAAAATTCTAACAGCCTAACAATGCACATAAGTTAAAAATTAATTATCACTTAGTGATAACAAAGATAAAGTTGATTTACATGGAAAAAAGAACATTTACAATATGTTAATCCTTATTCACATTGTTGATACCGCAATAAAACACAATTTGTTTTTTTTTATTTTTTATTTCACAAAAAGGCGGAAAATTGTGCTTTGTTAAGAGGCACTACAAGAAAAGTTTCTTTCTCCAAATAGATATTATATGATGGATATTGAATAAATAGACATATATGCATTGTAATTCGCAAAGTTCTGGCAAGACCACAGGCTAAAATGCCCACAGATTCACTTAGAACCACTGCAAAATTGGCAGTGAAATTAAAAATAAAAAGGCAAGACTCAGCATTGAAAAAATACTTAATAAAATTTTTGGTTGAAGTGTAAAAGATACCAAATGTTGATACCATCATCAGACGAACAACCTTACGTAGCTTGGCAAAATTCAGTTTCCTTTCAAATGTATGGAGTGATTTCAGCTACAGGACAAGAAGACAGTTTTGGAAGAGTAGCTCTGAGAGAAAAATAAAGCAGCAACCACTGAATCTGATTAAAGCTGCAGCGTACTACAGAAACGAAGGATGAAGAGCAGAAGGGCATTAAGTAAGCAACCCACCATCATTTTGCAAAGGCATATGAAACTTATGCAGAGATACTCTTATGTTTCAAACATTTCTTTTGAAAAAATCCCTTAAAAACTCTAGAGGTTACTGAGCAGCTAGAATTAGCTTGTATTGCAACGTCTTCTCCCTGTATATTGTCTGTTCTGAGTACATATCTACACGTAGAGGTTTGTTTTTCATTTTTAACTCCTACCTTTTATACCTTTCAAATATATAAATAGTATTAACAGCTATATTACATTGTCTGGCGTAGTAAAGAGAAAGTAATTTCCAAAGTGATATTGCATGAGGTCTTTGTCAAGGTTACATGAAAAGCCCGTGTGAAAAAAAGGAAGAAAAAACCCAGAGGCCCTGCTGGTTATGGCTGCGGTTTGAACAGGCGGCTGAAATCATCCCAGCTGCAAGAGTAGCAAAGGTGAGGTCTTGTCTCAGAAACCATCGCACGGAAGCGAAAAGTAAATGCTACTTGGTGTCTCTTCCAACACGCTGCCTCCGAACGGGTGGACGCTGCAGCAGATTGCAGCCCCAGTGCTCATGCCATGGAAGAGTCAGTCATTATTGGCTCTGCTTTACGGAACGTAGCTGCCAGCCGGGTCGCTGCGAAACCCTTCTACAAGGATGTGGGTGGGTGTGAAGGGCCTCATGAGCCTGTGGCCCCCCCGCGGCAGGGAAGAAGGGAAGCACCCGCGCCGCCGCCGCCGCACACGGGGCATTGGCTGCAGCCTGGGGGTCCCGCAGCTGAAAACACTTCATTTCACTGGCACAACATGCGCGGCACGGCAGAAGCCCAGCTAAAACAGAAACACAGGGGAGGCTGGCAAGAAGAGCGGACAAGAAGTCAGCAACGCAAACCCTCCATCTGTCAGCAGTTTACCTGGATGGGGTTGTTGGGATTATGGCATTCTGTGTCCCAATGTAACTTTACACTCGTGTGTGTGTGAGTTTCACCTCAGTATAAACAAAAAGCAACAACAAGAAGGAAGCTTTATAAATTTTAAGATCTGAGAACAGGTAAATAAAATCCACAGTAAAATGTGGTTCGTAGTATGAATTCCATACATCAAATCTCAACACAACTTTTTCTTCTCTTTCTATAAAGACCTCGTTAATGGACAAGTGTTCTATGCACTTTTAGTCATTCTGAATCCCATGGAAATACATCTGTTCACTACAGAAAGGACTGTCTGGAGAGTGGAACATGCTGTATTCTTTTACGTGTGCATTGTGTTTAAAGTACTTTAACTTACTAGTTTTCTTTATAAGGTGCCCTGATTTGTTTTTCCATTTTCTCTCTTTTTTTCCTCTTTTCTTTTTTTGGCAGTGTTGATTTACGTATTTAAATACATACCTCAAAAATTACCCATCAAGTTGCCAGATAGGAAGCCATATAATAATAATAAAACAAAAAAAATCAGGGATAAACATAGAAAATAAATAGAAATTCAAAAATAGTCACCACACCCTGAGAGCAGGCGGCAGTTTATCAAAAAAGCCAAAGCAACTCATTGTGAAGTGGTTTTAATACATAAACAAGTCCCATCTTTAAAGAACGCATTTCACAGTCTATACTTTCAGGTTGTAAAGTTCCGTCCCATGCAATTTTAATATATATATATTTTATGTAAATATATATATATATACACACAAAGTTGTAAATTTTCCTTCATTGATTTCATAGGACTTTTTCTTTCCATTTACTTGCTAGATGTCCCTTTTGTAAGTGCAAGATTAATGAAGGCATAATCCTATGTGATTACAATGATTACCTCAGTCAAATGTAGAAGGGTAACACTCGAGTGTCTGTGTCAAGGCGATGTCTGATTGGACAATGCTGAATTCATTCGGTTTGCACATGGGTCATGTGCAACAGAAACAAACAAAAAGTAAAAAGAGAAAAAAATTAAAAAGAAAACCAGAAAATCCTTGGATCAATGTATTGCTTTCTGCGCTCCTATCTCACATTATCTCTGGTCAATGTCTGCTGGAGCCGCCTTGCTTTTTTCGGGATTCTCTTCCTCAGGCTCCACTTTGTACATTTCCTCAGAGCCCTCCTCGCTGTCATTTTCCTCTGACTCTGTCAGCAGCTCCTCATCCTTGTACTCTGCTACGTCAACCACCGTTCCCAAATGCTCTTTTAGCTTCCCGTGGTGTTTTACGTGGTAACGTTGGTTCTGGAAGAATTTGATGATAGTGTGTTTGGGGAGATCCAGCTGAGCAGAGAGGGTGTGGATGGCTTCCTGATCAGGGTAGAGACCTACATCATGGATAAAGCTTTGAAGGATACCTAGAGCTTCCAAGGAGATCTTGGTACGGGATCTTGGCTTTTTGGCACAACTGTCTTCAGTGGGTGGAGGAGGAGCCTCTTCTCTAGGTGGGGAATTCTCCTTCGCAGGCTGGGACTGCTGTCTATGCAGCACCTACAAGATCAAACAGACACAGACTTCATGTACGTGCTGATCCCCTTGGTGCTTGAGACGAGGGCACTTGTACAGGTCTTTACACAGGGTCTACTCTTTTACAAATTAATATTCATTTGCCACTACTTTCCTTACCTGTAAACAATTGCACCGGAAACTACAGACTAAAAGGAGAAAGCAATATAAAAGGCAAAGGATATAAAACAAACATAAACCCACAAAATAAATAAGAGATACAAAAAGTAGGTAATAAAAAGAAAGATAAAATAGACAAAAAAAATTAAGTCAAAAGTCTTGTGGCCATGATGACAGGATAGTTGTCCCAGTTTGTTCCTCTTCCCCCTGTCCTTGTTTCCTCTTGTCTTTTTAGGCTAGAGATTCTCGTCATTTCTGTGACATGCCAAGTGCCAGAAAGGCCTGGTCACATGTGGGATTGTCAGGAGCTACTTTATCATAAATAATGACTTGGTATTAAAATCCATCACAGTTGCTTTGTGGGAAAAAAATAATAGTAAAAGTGCAGAGATTTGTTAAGATTTCCTTTCTATGAAGAGCAACATCATAGTCAGCTCAGTTGCTTCACAGAGCTGGCTTTAATGTGTCTCTTGAACAGATTTCTGGTATTCTATATTAATTTCACTAGTTGAAGAGTTCATGGTTCAAATAATTATATCCCTCCATTCTGACAAACCCTCTGGGTAAACACGCTTTTCGGTCTTGTTACAGACTTTCACCACCAGTATCTCCTGTTCGGCAAGTTTAAAGAAAGCATATATAGCTCTTAATCTTCCTAACAGTGACTGTCTTAGTCACATACAAGAAAGGGCCCTGTGCAGCCTTTATTCCAAGGGAAAAAATACCTGCTCTG
Source organism: Dromococcyx pavoninus (assembly GCA_033558185.1). Lineage (NCBI taxonomy): Eukaryota > Metazoa > Chordata > Aves > Cuculiformes > Neomorphidae > Dromococcyx > Dromococcyx pavoninus. The sequence goes on along the minus strand of JAUMJL010000059.1, from coordinate 2,022,260 downwards.
AATTATTAGGAATACAGAGGAGTTCCACATGCTTTCTTTAAAACCAAACCTATACAGCACAGAGTACTGGCAAAAGTCCCCTACAGGATTGAGGGATGCATTTGCCCATAGGTTTCTTCAGATGCAGAGAAATAATTATCAGAACTCAAAGCTACAGAGCTAACGAAATCAATATGGATAAATATTTCCTTCCACAATAAGAGGGAATTCTGGCTCTTCATCCGAAGAAAACATTTGCTGTGAACTGTAACATCCAGAAAATCCACCCTGCATTAATGCTCTCTAAAGGGAAAAATTAAGGAGAACGAATGGAAATGTGTTAGGAACTTGCACCAAATTTTACACATGTACCAAGCCCCTCGTAAAACGCTTCACTAGTCAAGTTATTACTGCAAGAGGGAAGTCCACTGTGGAGCATCAGCCTGGCAATACAAACAAACAAATAAAAAGGCTCTGTGCCGAAGAGCCCCTTATTCATCTCCTTCATCAAATGGTGCTGTCACAGGAATTCACATCAGTGACCTCTGGTCACAGGTTTTGAAAAGCATGTGGAAGACCCCAGCCACTGCCCACCACACACATGTGGCCAAGGAGCCGACCTTGAAGGAGACACCGTGGGAATGACCCAACTTGCAGCCTGGCCACGGGCTTGCCTTTCTTCTGCTGCACCTGACAGAGGCACTCAGCCACCCAAGAGGGGCTCCCCTCCGTCTGCTGCTCAGCACCAAGCACAGAGGCAGGACCCGGCCCCGACCAGCAGCAGGGGGGCATGGGAAGAGCCGCGTGCGTGGAAATTCAACAGCACAATTCACTGCTGCCACTGCCGCCACGGAGCAATGCTCGTGGCAGTGACAGAAAGCACCTTCACGGCAGCCCCCACCCTGGCAAGCAGGGGTCCCCAATGGCGACAGGCAGGGCTTCCCACGCTCCTGGCAAGACTGCTGGGGTGGCAGAAGCGCTGCAAACATGTTTTAGTGCCAAGAGATTAATTTTCCTCCCAATCACGTAAATACTCAGGGTGTCACAGAAATGGAGCTAACCAGGGAGCCGGGGGAAAGGAGAAACTCAGATGGAAATGACGGATATTCAGTTTTATGTTTTATTACATCTCTTGTAATAAAAGCGCATAATGTTCCAATGAACGGAACGCTCAGCTGCTCTTTGAGGTTTTTTTTTCCTGTCCATGGATCGTTTTCAAAGAGAAGGATCGATGTTTCCAAACAGAGGGGTTACAGACGAGGGCTGGATCCGTACCTGCACCGTCAGGGAGCACAGAAAGCAGCAGAGCAGGGACTACTGACACTAGCTGAGGACCCGGCCCCGTAACATTGTCACACAGCCCCTACGAATATTATCTCCTCTGTTGTGTTTTCTGGCCCTGTCCCCTGACACTGCAAGGCAAAGAGCAGCCAAAAAGAGAAGGATTTAGCACCACTAATAAACTGCCAGGGAATTTACAGACAGCGTCATCTGAAAAGCCTCAAGTAGCATTGCTAATCAGAAGCTGAATTCAAGTAGCAGTTGACAGAGATAGAAACATATCCAGAAAGAGCGTGAATTACTCAGTTCATTCTCGTTGGAGTTGGAATTGGGCTTTTTTTTTTCCCCTTTTCAGTTGACAAATAGCACGAGAAACGATCCAGTCTGAAAAATGTTACAAGACTTCCAATCAAATATAATGATGAAAAAAACCCAACAATACAGGATCAGCAGCAGTAAAATGTTTAATTTGAAGGAGATGAAGAGATGCCTACAGCATCTATAAAGCAATCAACCAAAGAGAGGGCTGTGAGCGGGAGGGAAAGAATAATTCTACTTAACCCTTTGTTTTCTGGAGTGACCTCTCCATCCTCTCCAGAAGAGAAAAACATAACCCAGGTGTTATCAGTGCAAAATTTTAGAAAAAAAAAAATTTTTTTTTGACTTACTGGTTTCCTAAATAATACAAAACCCTAATGATACTCTTATAACAGATATATCTCATGAGTTCACTAATTTCTGGGGGCTTGCTCTGATTTCCTATGGCATTATCAGAGCATCCCAGTGACACACTGTTGTCCATATACAGTGAGAAGGATAAATGCACAGAATTTCCTTCTGGACTAGGCTGTGATCATTTTGTATTTCCTTCCAGTAATGTGGCCTATTTAATAGAAAAAAAACATGCTTTTCTATGCAAAACGAATCAACTGTTAAGACACATAATACAATTTGAAATCTAAATTACATTTGTTAAATACTTGCTTTGAAATACCTTTCCAAAACATGCTGGCCATTTTTGGCCATTTGCCGACTTCATGTCCAGCTCTGCAAGCCACACCCTCATAGAGGGAACCATTCATTTTTGGCAGTTCCAGATTTGCTGATTCTGGGGTCATTATTCTAGGTAAAATTTCCACTGGCTTCCTGCACACCTTGCCATAACACTTTGGATTTTGGGGCAGTACTGCTCTGCTTCTGTACTACAAATAAGGAAACAGCACAGGCTGCAGTGCATTTTCCACTACAGATAAACCCCTAAGTGATGGTCTGACCTACCACGAAACACAGCGTGTACGGTGAGCTTCAGAGAGAAGGGATAAAAACTATGGCTGTACTCAGCTTTCCTTTTCCCAGGAAATCTGGCACTGGGCTCAGAAGAGCACACTTTCCAGTGTAGGTGGACCATGCCCCCTTTCCCACTCCCTTCTCCTTCCTCTGTGCCCTTCCCCTCTGTTCCCCAGAACACAGCGACCACCATCTGGAGCTGACTTCCTTTCCCCTTCCTCCATCCTCAATGACTCCCCATTTACTTTCAAATCAAATGTGAAGATACAGATTTCCTTCCATGCCCACAGGACTTATTCTTTCCACCCCCTCAAGAGATTTCATTTTTAAGCTCTACAGGCATGTCTGCCTTCTCAACATTTAAGAACAGAGCAGCTTTGGAAGATGCAGCTTTATAAAGGTTCATTCAGGTAGACTTTAACCTCACAGACAAACTCATTTTTTTCAAACAAATTAACCAGTCATGGTAGAAAACTTGCAAAAAAATGAATATGATGGAAGTTGACTTTAAAAGATAAAGTGACTGGTCTTAAATCGCACTGTACTGAAATATGATTTGAAGGCCACAATGAAAACCAGCTGGAAGCCATGTGTAAAATATAATAGTACATGCCTACAGGGAAGGAAGTGAGATATTGAATGATTAAGTTTAGGAGAGCATATAATGTAGTGTATCATTACAGGAGTGATCAGGATTACTTATAATAAGCTAAGGGTTTGTGGTCTTTCTAAAATACAAAGCCAAGAATTATTGGGGGGAAGGGATCACCACACCATTTTGCACGTATCTGCTCCCCATGTCTCGGGATGCTCCCACAGGAGAACCCTGACTTTGGCAGACTGGGACAGCCATGGTCCCACAGAAAAGAGAGATGAACAAACCCAAACTAAATGATGAATGTCATATAACTGCAGTCTGTCTGCATTGTATTTAATTTTGGCTGGATTCACAATCTCACTGATGTTTGTCTCGATTTCCACCCACTTTCTAGCAAGAACAAGACACGTGAAAATGGTGAGTCGCTAAGGGGAGCCAAGCAGGATGCCTGATTGGGTACACACATGCCCTCAGGCACCAACTTCAGCAAAGCACCAGTTGCTAAAACCCACTCCAGGAAATACCACCTTTCCCTGCCTGAACAGCCACTGCAGGAGAATAGAAATAGGAATTGCATTTCTACCTGAAAACTGCAAGCTCTTGTTTCTTAGTGTGGTTCTGTTCTTCCCTTTGCAGACCGGATTAGTCATGTGAGCTCCCTTCCCACAGGTTTTGCTGAGATGACTGATGACGTATCCCTTACTATGAGAAACACCAAGAATGTTGCATTCTTGGAAAACAAGATTGTGCATTTGCAACAGAGACTGCCCTTGTTGAACAGACACCACCTTCGGGGGTTTGGACTGGATGATCTCCAGAGGTCCCTTCCAACCCCTACCATTCTGTGATTCCTCTGTGCACAAGACAGAGCAAGCACGAACAGGTACCTCAAGTGGCGTGTGCTGGCCAGTACCATTTCTCATAACCCAAACCCACATGGACCAAAGCTGCACAGACTGGCCTTCTGTTTGCCAGAGGAGGTTTAGATTGGATATTAGGAAAAATTACTTCACCAAAAGGTTTGTCAGGCATTGGAACAACCTGACCAGGGACGTGGTAGAGTCACCATCCGTGGAGGTGTTTAAAAGACGTGTAAGTGTGGTGCTTAGGGACATGGTTTAGTGGTGGACTTGGCAGTGTCAGGTTTGTGGCTGGACTCAATGATCTTAAGAGTCTTTCCAACTTAAATGATTCTATGATTCTGTTCTCCATGATAGGAAGGGGTCTCAACTTTCAGCTTTCCTTCACATTTACATTGCTGTTGTAGTCAGCCATAACACTGTATCACATCAAGGACTTTTATGCCAAAAAGTTCTGAATCTTCTTAAGGAACACAAAATGAAAGCCAGAGAGAATGCACACACATTACAAAATACAGGTTTAGGACCTGTGTTTGGTACATATAACTCCAGTCATCTATTATACCCCTTAAAATCAAGGCTAGTCAGCAGGACTTGCCACAGTCTAACTCAGTGCAAAAATAGATTCACTAGATACTTCATGTAAGCAAGCCTGTTTGAAAAGCTCCTTCCCAATGACTAGCTGAAATCAAAGGGAGGGTGGAGGACAAGCCTAAACAAGGTGTTCAGCTGCATTTTACTGAGACCTGCAGCCAGCATTTGCCACCCTTCACCTCTGCAAGCTGAGAGGTCCCAATCAGTGCCTTGCTGTCATGTGAAGAGGTTACTTTAGAGACAACCTCCATCACCTTGTAAAGAAATCTTATACCTAGGAGACACTAACCCTCTTAGCAGATTTTACAGAAATAATCTGTGGGAGATTATCTATTCAAACAAACAGCCTTACACTCCATACCTCCAGTTTCTCACAGCTTATCTTCATACACAGAAACGTGCAATGGGAGAACAGAGCAAGCTGCTGCTATAAACAGGCTTGCACCCTGACAGCCTCCCAGTCTGTGGCTCAGAGGGATAAGAGCATTAATTAGACACTACTACTGTGCCAAGATACTTTACAAGTTTCCTAGGAATGTCTCTACAAGAAACTGTAGCAGAAGTTACAATTTGCACCTGTGTTCATTTCTTTCCTCTTAAAAATGTGGCTGATACATTACTCTATTTTTTTCCCCTTGCAAAAATATATTCATTTGGGTAAACACTGCAGCACTGGTTGTAGCTCCAAATGAAGTATTTTCTTTGGGCTCATTCTCACTGTGGTGATTTCACACCTTGACATCATAAAGCTGTGTTAAAGACTGTGGTTTAGTTTCCTTGCTTTTCTTGGATTATACAGTATCCTAAGGTCAAACTCAGGAAAATCCAAAACCGTTATTAAAAAAGAAAAAGTATCTATGAAGTGATGACAAATTGCAGACTACAGGTGTTAGATTACATTTTGGCTCCAGGCAGGTTTAATATACTTCAGTTTCCTTTTACAATTGCCCTTAGCAGGTACTGTTATCAGTAAGGGATTTCAAAAAATATATGGTACTCAATAAAAGAAGACCGTGTCAAAAGAAATCAATATGAGCGTGCAAAATGGTAGGAAGTCTGACATGGATAAATACGTTCACTTTCATCTACCTTCAGTCTGAGCTTCTTTCAATTTTGTAGCTGAAATGCTAACCCCACATCCTCTGCATTTTCCAAGGCAGTTTAATAATTGCTTCACAAGTGTAAAAATCGTTATTAGAGACAAATATAACACGTTTGTGATATGATGCACCCTGTCTCATGCAGGCCAGACCAAATCAGCCCACCAGAGACGGTGGCTACATCTTGTAACCCAGCAGCCCTGGCTCCTGCGCAGCTGCAAAGACACAGCAGTCACACAGTACAAAAATCCCCCAAATATTCAGGCCTTTCCTGACACTCTTCATCTGCTACTGCCCACCACTGCAGCCAGAATATTGGATCAGAAAAACCCTGCGTTCTAAATCTCTTGGCTCTGAGGTAGGAGTTACTCTCTAAGCCACAGAAAAGAGGAGCTGAAGGGAACCGTGAGGAGAGAAATTACTTCCACAGGGAACTTGAAGTCAAAGGCAAGTTTGGTTTCCAGACTGGAATGCTGGCTGAAGCGATTGATTTTAACATCTTTGAAGCACACTTGCCACATGCTTCCCTTTGCTTTACAGCAGCCGCCTTGCTTAAGGGCAGGAAACGGGCAGCACTCTGGAAACACAGCAAGACACTGAACAAGCACGCAGTTTCTGCAATAGCAGCCTCATCCTGCAGCTCTTCCCCAGGACTAAACTGTCAAAAATGGTCAAAATGGTGACAAAAAAGACAACCGGAAGAGAAAAATAAATTAAAAAATAGCAAACCTTCCAGTTGTGCCTTGCTTTTGCCATCCCACACAAAGTAATAACCATTAACATTAACAAAATGCAATTAATCCTGACTTGAAGGCGGGAGAAGGTGTCTCCCCCATCCCCGGCACACACTACTCCCATTAATGATAACAGGAGCTTAGCATGCATCAAAGAGCAAATACACCGCAAAACATTTTTAAGAGCCATCATCACTGGAGATAAAATATAAATTACAGCCTGATTACATTGTACTGCTGAGACACAGCAGCATGTGCAGTGTGGCTCGCAGGGACAACTGGAGATGACCAGATAACTTTTGGACAGGTCTAAGGATACTGTAAAACATCCGTGTGGATGTCCTTGTCTTTGCTTTCTCTTCAAGAAGCCATGGCACTGCTGTCTGCACAGTTGTTTGAAGAATGTTTACAAATGAGCTTGACAAAGAGGAAAAAAGAATTCTGCCATCACTTGACCACAATCATGATCTTATTTTTCAGTAATGCGTGGTTTATTTCCCTTTCCTGATCTCTCTTAATAGACAGCACGTGCCTACACAATAGCCACTATTTTGTCTGTATAATGTTAAAACAATAAATCACAGAACTCTGACAATGCTGAGCAGTGTCCCGGTGTTTCCTGGGGTAACTGCTCTCCCTCAAATGCTAACTCAACTCTTCCCACAAAAGCACAGGCACAGCTTTCATTGCTGTGCAAGTGCCTGAAAACTGGCTGATTTTATGGGGTAGCATAAATGAGCTCATGCTGATGAACGTTAGTGGATTAGCTCTGGATTTCTCATCTTTGGCTGGTTTAAGCCAGATTCTCAGGTTTACTGCATAGTAACCATGGCCAGCAGAGGATATCCCTTTCTCCAATACCAAGCTGCAGCCTGGGAGGGTTGTCAACAACTCCTATTCAGCCCACAGGTGGAGCCCGCACGTATTTACTGCCTAAATACGCAAGAGGCCAGATTCATTCCGGCTGTTGCTGGCACAAACCGGGGTGCTGGTGACAGAGGGGCCAACGGGGCCAGGAAGCATTGCACAATGCCTCTGCAGACTCTCTCCTGAAGGCATCAATGATGGATGGCTCCATTGTCCGGGGATGGGGCATGGCCAGCACAGCTGGAACTGGGGCTAGCTTGCTGCATCCCCCAGCACACAGGGGGGATGCCAGCTTCGAAGAAGCCACGGAATCCTCTCTTGCCTGTAACCTGCAGTAGCAGGGCAGGCCTCCTCCCACAACGGAAAAAGTACCAGCCCCTTAAAGGCTCATGCTGTCCTTCTGCATGGTGATGCTAACTGCAGTCCCACTCAAGCGGGTCTTTCATCATCTGTGTGTACACTGAGGACCACAACACTTTCCAGTTAATTCTTACCTTCTTCAAAACAAGACCATGAGCTTTGTGGGCCTCTGACTTACCTCTTCCTAGCACCTCTGGGGTGCTACAGTGTGCAGAGCCCTTCCAAATAGAGCCTGAGCTTGTTTGTGGCTGGAGGGAGGGTCTGTCAAAGATTTTGGGTCAGTGCTGAGTTTCTCCATCCCAACCCTGCTAATCCTAATGAGGAACTGGCAGAATGCCACAGGAACTAAAGCAGTAACAAAAGGCTTTTTGGTTTGCTTTTCTGCAGACAATATACTTCTGGTATCCTCTACATTTTGGGGTTTAATTAACACTACACGTGTTCTCCTGTTCTTTTGAAAATCAGAAGAGTACTTGTGGGCAGTGTGAGCCAGGTCTTCCCTGGTAAGTCCCAACCATGTTTATGGTCAAGCTCTAAACCCCTAACTATGGTGGCACGAATGGCGCCGCTATAATCTTGTTGTTTCCAGTTACTCAGATCAGGAGCAGTCACTGCAGTATTTCTGGAAGGATATGTTTGGATTAGACACTGGATTCTGGGGTGGGTGGGGGGGTAATTATTTGACCCATAAAACTCTTTTAGGTCCTTACAGATGGCTATTTGGGGTTCCAGGAATACACAACTGTACTGCTAATTTTTACAATGGAGGCAGTTAGAAGTCAGGAGAACCTGACTGTTATGGTTAGTGAAAATAGTACCTTTGTGCTGATAAAATACTACTCAGCATATTTTTTGCTTTCTAGACGTAACCACCAATGCACTTAATAACAGGACTTGAGCAAACTATATTGTGTGAATCAAACACATAAAAATATAAATATTCCTTTTTTTAGAAAGTAAACTTTAAAAAGTGCATTATAATCAACTACCATGGCAAAAAGCAAAATATCCAGCATTACCACACATGCAACTGGCATATTGTGCTTTATTATACCCTTAGCTTGAAACTGGGTAAATAAAAATCAAATGACCTAAGTACAGTCTCCTGCACAGATTAAGGTACTGACTGAGGACAGGGGAACTCGAAGAACTAGATCTGAAATAATTTGTCTTCCTGATTACACTGTGCAAAAGTGGGCATATCCGGAAGACTGAGGAAGCTATGCTGGTGTTACTGCTCTCCATGTCTCACTACTCTGACCTGTACCTATTTTATAGGCTCCAGATGCTGGAAGAAATGTGGAAAGTAAACAGCACCTGCATTTTATATCCACATTACTAGAAAATACACAGTGGAGGAAAATATGCAGTTGTTAATTTTTAATAAAATGGTTTAATATGTCGCCAGGGAGGCAGTATCAGGACAAAGCAGAAGATGACACTGTTAAGATGCTGGGATCCATCCCTGGCTTTGCCACTGCCTGCTGTGGGGAGCCCTGTGGCCACTTGTGGCTGGCTACACACAGGGCTAAGCTCACACTTGGCATAAGCCTGCAGCTTGTGTATGGCTGTGTGCAAGGAGCCTTGGGCTTTTGCTAGAAATGCAAAACACCATTCTTTGTCTCATTAAGATTAGAGCTGTGCGGCAATTTTTTGTCGAAAATCTGTCTTTCAGTCAAAAATGTTGACCGAATGACATCAAAGTGTTGCCCAAATAAAGTCTACTTTGCCAAGCAGTTTGCCTGGGGCAGTGGGCGGGAGTGGACAGTCCGACAAAATTCAAGTAGGCGTTTAGGAATTTTTAATGAAAAAGAAAAAGCATATTCTGGTTGCTTTTGTTCAGAACTACCTTTGCTCTTCAAACTCCTCCTATTTTCCTTTAAAGCATTATGTAGCTCTAAACTACCACAACCCCCTTTTTTTTAAAATTTTAACTGAAAATATTAATTTAAAGCGTTCAAATATATTTTTTCTTTCCATATCTCAGAAATGTCAGCAACCCCTTAAAGTGAGCTCAAGCACTTCTCTAACTCTAGGTTGTACCACCCAAGGAACAACAGCTCACAACCATCTACCGACCCACCTGCCTCCTTCATCGTTGTATTTAAAAAAGGGTTGTATTGATGGGAGCTCTGAAAGAATAAAATGTAACACAGTTTATAAAAGGAGCTGCATGTGAATCTTTCCTATCTCAAAATCCAATAACACTTATGATTTTTATTGCATGTGGGAGTCCTTTGGTCTATGTAACAGTGATTAGCAGCTTGGCCAGTAAGTCTGATAAAACCAGAAAGTACATTTGAATGTATTCTGGCCCGAGAGATGTGGGAGTGAACTGTGCATATTGCAGCTGATGGTCCCAGGGGCACACACGTACCTTGGGATTTCTTCCTTGGTTCTGTTCCATCTCACTATGGTTTTGTTCCATTCTCTCCAGAAAGAATGACTCCAAGACTCCCTTATCCTTGAATCTTCCCAGAAAGGAGGCATCATCTCAAAACTATTAGGGGGAAGCTTTCCAATGCACATTAACCCAAAAAATTTACAACCTGCTTCTGTCAGGGCTCTGACTGGACAAACAGACCAACGCAACAACCTTACTCCTAATCTCATTTGAAGAAGGGAACACCGGGAAAAACATTACTGCAAATCAGCAATGCTTTACCAGTGCTAATCAGGCCATTAAAAAGGCATCAACAGTTTGTTTAATGCAGAGGGGCAAACCACAGAAATGAATCAAAGCCAGGGAAAAAAATTAGAGATTAAGAGTGATAATACTCCTTTCAGCAGACCACAGTCTGAATGCATGATAAGCGGCCAAAAGACGCAATCACTGCAAGATCTAGAGACAAAAAAAAAATGCCTCCTGACTGAATGAAATGCGTATTAAACTTGCTCTGGAACAGAAGCATTTCCTTCACAGGACAGTACTCACTGGTGTTGGGAAATCCAAGCCCATTTGCTGCAAATGAGGGCGGCCACAGCTGGCCCTCCCTGATCTCGCTTAAGGAAAACACACATGCTCAGAATCAACAGTTGGAAGGAAAGGAAGAAAAACGTAAATGTGGTAGACTTGCTAGAAGAGATTTCCATGGAGGTTCCCTCCCTACACAAGCAGATGGTTTCCAGTTAGTCAGGGTCAGGAACTGCCCATGTGGTTTCCTGCCTGCTTGCCTTTGTAGCTTATCTAGCTCTCGTCAAGATACACCATCTGAAAAAATTACAACAGTTAAGTACAGAAATTATGGAAACTAAATACAAATGAGCCTTGGTTTGCACTTCTGCAGACGAGCACGGAAATCTGTGCCCACAGGCAGGATGAATTCAGCGGTGCCAACCCCTCTGCCAGAGCAGCCACGTTAGGCTGCAGCACATCTCATCTGCAGAGGCTGGGCCAGGCACCAAAGCCATGCCTCTCTCTGTCCAAAACACTCTGGGAAACAGCTTAGCTGCTTTGAAAATACCCCTGACATCAGTTCACAGCGCTGCCTGCTTTAACTGTGGTGTTGGTGCCTGTTGGCAGGCCAGCTCCATGGTGTATTCCTGCCCACACCTGCCACCTTCGGACGGGTGGCACACACACAGTGCCTGTCTGTGCGCTTTGCAAAGCTCCGGGCAGGCACTGTCTCAAAGCTGCACAAGGCAGCAAAGCAAAAATCCAACCAGGAACGTATGCACAAGCTACCATATGGAAAGGGCGTTCTCAAATTAAACCCTGAAACCCAGATGAGATCTGAGCGAAGGACAGTTTCACTTAAAGGAAATCTCGGAGGTCAACCAGCAATTAACTGAAAGGTTCTGATTGAATACGCTATTGACTGCGCTCACATCAGACAGCTTCCTGTTTATTATACCTCATGGGCTGTCTAGGTGCCAAGACATTAAACTGTCAATAATCTATTAATGCTAAACAGCTCCTCCCTCCACGCTCCCCCACGCAAATACTCCCAGGCTAAGAAACTGCACTAAAAAGATGGAAATTTTTGAAGTGAGATGGAAATGAGCTTTTTAGGGTATTTCTTTGCTTGGTTCCAGCTGAAAGTACAGTGACATTCGTAAACAATATAACACGCAGTCTATAACTACATGGAAAAAATTGTGTTAAAAAAAAAAAATCAGACATGATTGAGACCATATCCTGAAATCTGGCTTTCTTTCCAAAGCCATCTTTAAACAGTCTAAGTTAAACTTAATTAACAATTTACAACAAGTTATTTAAAGAGAAGCCTACAGGTCTTTAACATTCAGTGTCTGGGAAACAGTTGTACACAAAAAAAAAAAGTTTTAATGAATTTAATAGAGAAAAGCACTTTAATTAAATGCTGTCAAAGAGGATTGTATTAATGACTGCACACAAAGGAATTTAAAGCAAGCCAAGTATATTTAGCAAATAGGAAGTAGGCTTTCAGAGGCTGCAACTATTTATGTTTCTGCCATGCAATGCATCTAGGAGATCGCATTGCCAATTGAAAGCAGTTATGTTATTAGATATGATTTTATTTATTATGGATTATTAAAATTTCAAATGCTGCAGGGAATACATTTATTTCACTTCTAAAATGAAAGAACAAAGATATTTCCTGCTTGTTCAGTAAGAGGAAAAATAGAAGAGGAAGTAAATAATAAATAATAATAATAAATTAGCACTTAACTAGTGAAGTGCTGTCCAGACAAATCTCTTTATAAGGCCTGTTGAGTCCTGGAATTTCAGAGTGCTTCTTTCTTTCTGCTACAACTGGATGGATTTGCAGTTGCTGCTGCAGCTTCCCTCAAGCACAGCATGGAAAGAAGGGCCAGCTCTTACTCCTCATGAGCTGGATACAACTCCTTGTTGTATCCTGTGGTTGCATAAGGGACTCTGCACTACGCTACATGTTTCAAATCTAAAAATTACCAAAACTCCAAGATGTAAAAAGAAATCTAGGTTGCCAAGCTTTTAGCAAGCAACTGAGAAGACCAAGGTTTTCCAGACCTAACCAAGAGATCTTGCCACACAGCTTTCATAAAAGCCCCTAAAAACTATGGGTCTGCATCAAGCCTTTCTACAGAACGTGCTTGCTTTCCTCAATATCCATGTGATGGGACTTGTGGCAGGAAGGAAAGGAGCTCTTCACGATCCTCCCTGCCCACGTGCTTTGGATTCAAGCACGGCACATCAAATGGGCATGGCCTAATTAAAGTTTAATGTAGAGATCCAAACCATACATTTGAAAAAGCAACAAGAAGATTCAAAGGTGTCAACATCATTTTGTACTATGATGGTACAAATAACATAAAATTAAATTTAATCCAAACGGGAAACCAAGGAATGTTTTTTGATGCAAAGTTAATGAGATGGCTGGGTCTGTAATATCCAGGATATGTTCTGTGATTTACCACATCCTTTTTGCCATATGTAATGGTAAGAAGTTAATAATTATTTTAGAAGTTTTAAACTTCACAGTATTCCATCAGAGGCACCTTATATGTGCTTGTAAGCCTTTGTTTCTGAACACCAAGTCCCTTTAAAGTTAGGTGCCTTGATGTGAGTCAGCCCCAAAATACTGGTTTTAAAATGTATGTATTTGTACTTTATATAAGATTTTTACCTGCTAATTTGAAACACCGGAAAGGAGACATGAGGGGCTACTTATTTCCTTTCAAAATATGAGTAGCATCATAAATGGTGAAGTTCAATTTTCTAAATACATTTTTAAGATTTTAATAAAAGTCATGTGTGGTGTGTGTTGAGAATGTAGTCTTTGTTGTTCCACAGCTAGGGATCTTGCAAACAGCTTCGCTTTGTCTGTGCCAAGATATTTTGGAATATTCTTTGAAACACTGCAAGCATAGATGACTGTGAGAAAAAGTATGTGCTACTGTACTTCTGGATACTGGTTGTGTGAGAATAGTGCATACACATAAAAACATTTCCCATTTCAATCTGCAATTCCTGCAAAAGTCCATTCAAGCACGGAATAACATACGCATCATCCTGACCCTGAAAAAAACATATCCCTGCATGCCTTACAGTGTCTGAGTATTTCCAACCATTCAAAAAAAAAGAAAAAGAAGGAGAAAAGCAGGAAGGGAAAAAAAAAAAGGAGGTAAAAGTCCTCACCAATGAATTTCCAAAAAGACTGGCCTGGGGCAAGAAGACTGAGCATCTATGTCCGCCTCTGTCACAGCCTAACTCGCAGCGCTGCCCAGCAGCTGCGCAGTTTCCTTGGGGGTGCTGTGCAACACAGAAGGAAGAACAGCTTGCTTGCTCTCAGAGATCTTTGGGGCACTGGTAGCACAGCACAAATCTTGTTTCTCTCCCCATGTAATTTTTACGACTGTCGAGATGCACAGAAAGGCCAGCTGCCATGATCCAGGACTCTATCCTAAGATTTCTGTAAGGAGCTTGAGAACAAAATATTGTGTACAGCCAGCAGCCTACAAACATTCACGCATCTCTAAAGCCTGATATCATTTATGTACAAGTGTCAGGGACAGGGAGTATTAGGAAAAATTAAAATTAAAATTAAATTTAAAAGGACAATGTTTTAAACTGCAAAAAATTTCAAATGTAAATGAAACAGAGGTTCATCATTTTCAGCCTTCAAGATTTGCCTGCTGCCAGGCGGCAAGCTTCAAAGGTTATGTGACTTTAAAGAGCTTTACTTAGTAATCTTGCCCTAGATGTTTGCTCATTCTCAACCTACTATGACTCCTTACAATGCTGGCAGCTTAGCATTTATGAGAGGGCCAGGACTGGAAGAAAACAAGGGCTAAATCTGGTCAAATTGTGTGAAAGGCGAAAGGGTGAGACAACAGGGGCCAGAGCTACAGTGTTCTCATTTGCTAAAAGGACGATCTGCCAGAGCAACATCAATGCAAGCCACCACCCTGTGATTACTGCCAAGTATCCACAGTGCTAGATCTGCACATTTGGATTTTAAGTGGGGTTTCTGCCAGAAGCATCCCTGCTGCAGGAGCCAGGGTAGCCCGAGCAGAGCTGCTCTGGGGCAGCTTCACACAAGCCACTGCCTGGGCAGAACTGCCTCTGCCTCAAACAGGGCAGCACATCCTGTGTGACAGTGCATGCGTTCTTGGCCTCAGGGAGGGCCTTTACCTCCGCCACGATATCAGCATCCTCACAGTCATCTTCGTTGCAAGAAGCTGGTGAAAGAAAACACCAGCCATGCTCTTGGGGCTCCCTCTTTTACAAGTCTCACCTCATTCCTGCCCCATTCTCAGTTGATCCCGGATCAAAAGAAAGCTGTCCCAGAGCAGGGGGCATCGAGGTGGCCTCTTGGTTCTAGAAGTCTGAACAAATACCGAAAGGATGTACTACTTTGACAAAACTAAATTGGCCACTTCAGAAAAAACAAAACTATCCACTTGATCTCCCACTTTTAGGGTTAAATGGAATAGCACTAAACCTAAACTAATTTTGGAACAGAAGCAGTTTTGCTTTAATTGCAAATACTCTCCCCACTATCATAACAATGGGAATCGCAGGCCTAAAGTTAATAAAAATCAGCAGCACTTTTCAGCCACATTAGATATCCACACTAAACAGAAACAGCTGAGAAGGCACAGTAGGCAGGTTTGGCTACAGCAATCAAAGCTCAGTGGCTTTCCACTGCAATTCGGACAATTTTCAATCACAAGAAGCTCTATTAGACACCTCAGACTTGAATGTAAGGGGTTAACTGTCCGATATGTGCTCCTGTTGCCTTTGTCAAACCTTGGGCCAAGCTCCTGAGCTACTGTGCCCCATCAGGAAAATGGTGTGCACCAAAAGGATGGAAAACTACAGCACACAGCCACAGCTTTCATTCCAAACTGCAGTGCGTCTGGCTGCGGGGCACTGGTACCAGAGCAGTGTGAGAAAGCACTTCAGAGGTGGAAGTCCCTTAGAGTTCTGCATGTACTGCTTACGCTTACCTCCACCCAAAAGCAGACACATGCAAGGATAAATGCAGAGTAAGTGGTGTTTGCAATACGTATTCCTTCAGCTTTAATAATGCACAGAAATAAAAGTTACATAGTCTGATACTTTTTTCAGTGGGTTTTGAATGGTTTAGATTGAAAGGAGATACTGAAACTAACTGTTATTGTCTAATTTGGTAAGAGAACAGATAATGTAATGACTGAGGAAGACAGATATTCTCCATTCACAAAATTCACAGATGTAGTTCTGACAAGAATTTCCCCCTGTAGTTCTAAATCAAAGACAAAATAAATACTCCAGATGCAATACACAAATGAAAACTCCAAGCTCTCTGAGTGGAATGAATAAACCTGCAACACAAATAACTCTCAAAGTCCATCTGGTCTTGTTTAGTATGAGTTGAATCACCAGTCTTGACCACCCTTGTCTGAGCAGACATCACATCCAGCCACAGAATAAGAAGCTGGGGGAAATAAAAAAGCAGTTGATATCTATCTGTGGTCTGAATTTTGGGTGAAAAGAAAAGATCGAAAAGCAAAACTGTCAGGGTGCAGCCATTAAGAATGAATCACAGGGCACACTGTCCACACAAAAAAAATTGTCTAGATGAAAGAGGAAGCACCGAAGTCAGAGAACTAGCATGGTTTGGGAAAGTAGTTTTTGTCCAAATCTCCCAGGCAACTCAGTCCTGATTTCCAGTAAGCGAAATCCTCTGCTGTAACCCACACGAACACACCAAAAACTCACTGTGCACATCAACCTATAGATCATAAAGCACACCATGCTTCCTTGTGGAATAACACAGTTTTGCTTCACTCATCATCTATGATTGCCTAAGTATTATTAATTAATATTAATTTTTAAGAAAAGAAATCTTGAGTCTCACTTTTTTTCCATCTGCATGCTATGCACTGTGTGACCCATGAACTCTAAGCTGTTGTTTAGAATCAGATATTTCATTATGAAGCCCTACTGTGGCGTTCATTCCCATCTTTATCACTGCTAGAAAGAGAATATTAAATTAGTTTCATTGGATTGCCATCGTCACTAGCCTTGACCCATTTTTATGAGGGTTCCATGTTCTGCTGTTCTGTATTTGATTGTCATTTCTAAAATATTTGTTCCCTTCCGTCCCTCACAAAATGACAAAATTAGTATTTCATTTACTTCTGTGTTATGTTATTTTCTGCATATTTAAAAAGAGACCACAATGTTTGTAGTGAACACACAATACAAAACAGCTTCCCTACAGTTTGCTGCTATGTCTTCTTTTATTTAGTAATGTCCCTCCACAATTTATGATCTGAACTCTTACAAATTGCCAGATTTGTCTAAATGAAAGCTTCTGAGGAAAAGGGCAGAGGGGCATCATTAAAAAAAGTGACAAAAGTAACAGTGTATCAGAAAGCATCATTGGTGTTTCCTTAAAGCCAACATTTGGCTGCTCTTAAACCAATATGTACCTATTAGCTTCAGCTGATCCGTCAGCTTACACAGAAAACGGAAGGCAAGGTTTCCCTGCTCTCTGAACAACAGGTACTTTGCTGCAGCGGTGGCTCATTACTCCAGAGAACCGGCTTATCCACCCCAACACACCAGAGACAACAGCTTGATTCATCGTTTCCCCAACTGAGCCAGTTTTCTCTGCCCCAGCAATTAACAGTGAATTAGCACTATATTAAAGTGCTAGGCAAGATGGTTATTCTCTGGAGTAGTCACCTTGGACACAGCAGACGAACAGTGGGAGAAAGGAGAGAAATTAGATTTACTGTATCCCAGCATGTCTGTAACAAACACCAAATCCCTGGTTGGCAAAGAGAAGCTGCTGTAGGCACTTCTCAGCATTAAGACTCCAGAAAGGCCCAGTGCCAGTGAATAGCCCAGGAATGACGGGATTCAACAAGGGACGGAAACTAAGACAGGATAATCCCACCTCTGCGGAGTGGGAAGTTAAACACAGAAACAGGAGGACTGCTTGCTGCGAAGTGACTACTTTACATGCAGTCTGTCCAACAGATCTATGTAGGATCAAGGCCAGGCCAGATCAATAGTCCAGCCAGCATTCCACATCTGATGATGGTGGAAGAGGACAAGAATAGGGTAAAACCATAATAATAGAATCATGGAATGGTTTGGGTTGAAAGGGACCGAAAAGATCATCCAGTTCGCCCTCCCAAGGGCAGGGACACCTTCCACTGGATCAGGTTGCCCAAAGCTTCATCCAACCTGGCCTTGAACACCTCCAGAGATGGGGCATCCACAGCTTCTCTAGGCAACTTGCTCCAGTGCCTTGCAACCTTCACAGTAAGGACTTTTTCCTTTTATCTAATGTAAATCTATCCTCTTTCAGTTTAAGGCCATTAACCCTTCCCTTATCACTCCATGCCCTTGTGAAAAGTCTATCCCCAGCTTTCTTGTAGGCCCCCTTTACGTACTGGAAGGCCGCAGAAAGGTCTCCCCAGAACCTTCTCTTCTCCAGGCTGAACCTCAACTCTCAACCTGTCTTCACAGGAGAGGAGTTCCATCCCTGTGATCATTTTTGTGGCCCTCCTCTGGATTCACTTCAACAGTCCCATGTCCTTCTTGTGCAGAGGACTCCAGAGCTGGACACAATCCTCCAGGTGGGGTCTCACCAGAGCAGAGAAGAGGGGGAAAATCACCTCCCTTGATCTGCTGATCATGCTTCTTTCGATACAGCCCAGGACATGGTTGGCCTCTTGGGCTCTGAGTGCATATTGTTGGCTCACATCTGGATTTTAATCCACCAGCACCCCAAGCCCTTCTTCACGTGGCTGCTCTCAACTCCTTCATCCCCCCAGCTTGTATTGATACAGGGGGTTGTCTTGAACCATGTGCAGAACATTGCACTTGGCCTTGTCGAACCTCAAGAGGTTTGCACGGGCCCAGCTCTCAAGCAACAATGCTTTCCAGCATATCCTCCCATCCCCCTGTAGCTCAGGCACTCCATAAACCAGAGGGGATATCTTTGTGGTATCCAGCTAGCGACAAACTCACAGGTCTTTTCCTTAGTCCCACAGCAGCATTTTCTGATTACAACACATTGCACAGAATGAGTGAGAGAAAGAGTCAGTTCCCATCAAGCAAGTGGCTGCAGCGAGCTCAGTCTGCATGCACAGTAACTTTTAGGTGTAGCATGGATGCTCTGCAACCAGCATGTGAAGGAAAATCCACACTCTGGCATGTCCATATGGTCACACCCAATGCTGCCAGAGAACACAGCCATGTCACAGAACTCCACAGGGCTCACATTTTATGACTCCTCAGCACAATAACAAATAAATCAAGTGTGCAGGGGGGAATTTCTTGCGCACTGAGCTTCCATTATAGACGGTTTTTATTTTGGAAACAAGAAGTTATCTAATTAAATGGATTAATACGTAGTTGACAGGAAAAATCTAATGGAAGAGAGAAAAAATGAAAATGTTTCTTTTAAAGTCCTGAACCTAAAGCTCAACAGTGAGGTACAGGCTAGTAATGCTGAACAGAAGGGGAAGAATCTGCCACAAAAGAAACAACAGTCCCTTAAGGATCAAGGGTCAGGTTCTGTCCACCTGATCTTCTACAGCACTACAACAATTGCCTGGCTGTGTACACCTTGCCACTACAGGACAGAAACCACACCCAGCCTTGGGAAGATCCCCTCACTGAAGGTATGCTGTAACCATCGAGGGAACTACACAAAACCCAACATAAAGAGATTTATCCATCTATTATCTTTTGACTGGTCATGCCTCTTGTGACAATAGCCAGGATTTTCTTCAAAGTTCTTTGGTCTGATGGAGGGACACCCTAGCCCAAAGAGGGCTCGATCATGGTGGCAGGGAGCTCTGGTAGCACCACAGGGCATGTTTTCAGGCTCTCCCAGTTTCACAGTTGAAGGAGCAGGAGACTCAAGTATCAGACACAAGTTACTGTACACGCATCAAATCCATCAGAACAAGAGAAAAAGATGGGGTGGGTGGTGAGAGAAAGCAGAAGTAAGAGTCTGCTGCCTGCTTTGGTGTTACAGTACTGCACCTGCTGTTATTCACAGTGCTACTACCTGTATCCCCTTCAAAGGACTGTCATCTTGACATCAAGGCTCCAGGTAAAGGCTCGACTTACATTGCACACTTCACTAGCAAAGCCTGCAAAGCAAAGTAGGTTGGTGGCTGCAGCTCTAGGATGTTTCCACCCCCTGCCAAAATGCAGCCAGGCACTGTGGCAGACATTCTTCACCTGCCACCACCAGCCATTCTTCAGGTGAGCACTCACCAGTAGTTTAGAAATACGGGACCAAGCCTGTAGTAATTAACATGCAGTTGATTGAAATTTTTGGAATATTTTTATTACTGAGAAGGAAATGAGAGTCGCTTTCCCACTTGACACTACAGAGGGAATTTCAGATAGGCAGAATGTAATTACTTGGTCTGGAGTTCGGCCAGGAGTGGGGCTCAAGACCCCTACCCTTATGTAAAGTGTCATAAAATCTCCCATGACTGCAAAAGTGTGAGGACCTCAGCTTTAAGTCTCTGGCTGCTGTCACTGATTCTTCACAGCTAATTACCTAATAGTGACCCTTGCAGTAAAGCCAAAAAGCAAACCTTGCTGCTTGGAACAATTAAAGTCCCAGAGACTGAAAACTACACAAAAACTGCTTGATGAGGGGTATCTTTTGAGAGTAGGGAGCAGGTGGACAGCGAGCCTCCTGCGTCTTGCACTGGTAGTGTGCCACTCAGAAACCTACTGGGGTTTTTGGATGGGCAAACATAGCTCTAAAATGCAGCACCCCCAAAACACAAGCCTACTGTATCAACTGTATACCACGGTCTCCAGAGTTTTGCTGTATGTAGTTGCCAGCTGGTTCCATTTATTTTTCTTCATTTTTCATATTTTGACTGTAATAAATAATTAATCCATGGCTTTGTAACTTGCTGACAAATACAAATGCATTGCATTCCAACACAGAGTAATGTGTCACTCAGAAGAGCCAACCTGCACAATGCAGAAAAGTGCAGAAGGCTTTGGAAAGTAGGCTAATCATCAAGGTCACTCATAAGAGCTCAGGGAAACTTTTTCTTCCAACTCTCCCTTAGAGGATATTCCTACTTGCTGTGGGCACCAGAACTGGGTTAATATGTTCAAACCTACGCAGGTCTAATTGTCCTCCCACGTGTCAGCTCAGCCCATTGCCCTTTTGTTGCTCCATGCCTCCAAGATCTCTCAAACTTTTGGGAACATGGAAGATAAAATTCTCAATATTAATTATATAGAGCACTTCCCCTACTTTATAGCTTTGAGAATCTGAACTCCAGGAAACACATTTTTCTTCCAGGCAAAGCCCAAGTGGAAAGCCAGGAGGAAGTTGTTAGCAGAAGAGACAAAGGAGACTGAACTAGGCAATAATTAATCTGGGTGAGACCAATGTGTTTCAGAAGAGGCAGGACTACAAGACAGAAAACCCTCCCAACTTTGGAAAAAGGTGTCTAGATAATTGGCAGCAATGCTAGCAGCAGCAGAACAAGAGCAGTGAGAAAGAACAGAGACTGGATACCAAGGTTCACAGCAAAAGCGGGGAAGCAGTGCAAGCCACCATCAAACAACAGGTAGAGCAAAGGTAGGAAGAGAAACTGTGAGGTTATCGGAGAGAAACGCAGTTATGGATGACTCCCGGTCATGCAATGGGATCAGGTGGCACTGAGTGCCAGTCACAAACCAAAAGGATGGTGGTCTACTGTGGAAGCTATCACCTCAGCTTTTTAGATTGACAAAAACATCTCCTGAGACTCTCTTGACCATCAGTAGATGTCTGGGTTTGTGACATGCATCACTAGTTACTAGGAATACACAGAAGGCTGATT
The DNA here is from genome assembly GCA_033558185.1 of Dromococcyx pavoninus. Taxonomy (NCBI): domain Eukaryota; kingdom Metazoa; phylum Chordata; class Aves; order Cuculiformes; family Neomorphidae; genus Dromococcyx; species Dromococcyx pavoninus. The sequence continues at coordinate 2,000,818 of JAUMJL010000059.1, read as the reverse complement.
TTCTCTTCTGACTGAAGCTGGAACTGCGAAGATGAAAAATCTTGCCATTTTTTTTCACTTAATTTTTCCTATGCATATTTGTATCTATTTCTCATTCTATTAAGATGTGAGACAAGGATAGAACACAGGTGCACCAACCAAAAATTGATTCCAGTCACAAAAGTTGTAGAGAGAACTATCCTGAGGAGACTGTGAAATGAAGGCCTGTTTCCCACAAAATACTCATTTTGGTCATTTTAGAAGTACTTTTACATTTCAGTGAGTATATAAAAAAACGCTTCTCCATGTTACACTCTTCAAAACCCCTCTGTTACCCATGCATGGACAAACTTGTTCTGCTACCCTCCTGCTTTTCCTGAAGTGTGGTCTGGCTCCTTTGAACAGAAGCAAATGTGTGGCTGCAGCTGCCCATTGGCCACCATCTGAGAGCAGGTACCAGGGGTGCCCAGGTTCTGTGCGAAGGAGCGAGTGACCCAAATGCCCACTCCTGTTCTGTTTCCTAAATAACTACATGGTTCTTGCTGTTGATGAAGAGCACATTTGTACTCCTACAAAAGTTGGCAGCTTTAGACAGCTAAACTGTGTTTCAGCCATAACACAACCACTGACACCATGGGAGATCCATAATACCACCACTACTAATCTTGCTGTTATTGGTGGCACAGACAGTCACATTCCTTCTCTTCAACCAACACAAGCCTACACACACTTATACACATGTTGCAATACACACACAGTGAGATTTGAACCCAAGAGCTGTGGCTTGCACATAGCCCTACAGATAGATGAAAATGGTGTGTTGCAACCTGCAAAGCAGAAGAAAACTGCAACCACTTGCTTCTCTCTACCTCTGACAGCTGTTCCCAATCCTAGACTCCTGAGAAAGAAGTTAGTGCTCTGACCTGCACGGGCTCAGGAGTGAGTTGGACAACATGCTGCATACGCTCACTGTGGTGGTGTCTGGATTCTTCCTCATAGACCACATCCCTCTCATGCTGGGGAAGGTTCAGGAAGCGGCGAATGGTGCAGAGGTTCTCCCAAAGGGTACGGTTTTCTGGACTTGGGTTTTCTTTCCAGCGAAGCAGCTCACATAGCCAGCCCTGCAACAGTAGAGTCAGCCTGGTTAATTCACTGAGCACCAGGGAATCAGATGTGAGAGGCAGGTCAGCTAGACTTAAAACTCTATGCTGCAAGTTTCGTTGGTCTCATCTCACACAGAACAGCCCCTACCCTCAGCTGCCCTTTGGTCTCAACAAATCCTTGATATATTATGTTTCCTGCAAGTTGGAGAAACAGACACAATCAGCAATGTGTGTCAGGAAGCACAGCATCTTGCCCCCGTCATAATCATACAACGTTTAAAATGCTTGCATATAAATATTTTTACCATAGAAAACCAGAGCTGTAATAAAGATGCATTTTCACTTCTGTTTCAGAGCCCCTCTATTTCTTCATCCAAGCAAGAGAAAAGGAGACGTAACCCCTGAGAGTTGCTAGTGACCCTCATGCTAAGGGTTGCAGGTGCAGAACCAGGAATTCAACCACTACTGAAAATGCTTAGAACAAGATAATATCAAGGCAAAATCTCTTATCTGCTGTTACTATGTTGCACTGACTCCACCAAAACTTCCAAGGTTTAAATAATTAAATGGCCGCTTAGAAGACGTAATCTCACAGAAAGGGATTCCTCTAGTATTTAACAGGAAAGCAGGAAACGGGATCCTGCAGAAGTTACTGCACAGAGATCAGTACAGAAGGGTGGAGGTAATTCTAAACCCAACTATAGATCATATTAATAGATTTTATTCCTTCTATATAGTTTTACGGTTAGTTTGAAATGCCATCAAGTAAGTTACTGCTGTATGAAATCCTGTAGGAGCTCTCAGACTGCTGGAGGGGAAAGCGCCAGTGCGTCTCCAAGAGGAGACCACTCTAAACCACAAAGCCAACCAGAGAGCACTGTGGCAATACCTGCCAAGTGAGGACAGCCCTGCATGTGCTGAGCATGTGTGACGGTGACCCCAGCATCTCCAGCAGATTAAACAGGGCCTGTGGCTGCCGCTGCCTGCCCAGGGTGGGGGGACCCAGCCAGCCCCGTCGTGCCGGCCAGCAGCCAGCCCTGCTTGGGGCTGGGAACAGCAGTTCCCCTCCTGGGTCTGAGCACAGGAGATGCAATGCAAGAAGATAATGCTGAGCATGCTGTCAACGCGCCTCACTGACTCCTGTCAAAATATTTTACCTAGTAGCTTTATAACCCATCATTTTCGAGCTCCAACTCAGCATTTTGACACCATTTTGACAGGCACCTTACAATACCTAGAAGATAGCTTGATCTATGTTAAAAATGTTTGATACAAAAAGTAGCCAAAATTGTATTTTTCTGAACAGCAACTAGAGCAAGCTGAACAACCGGGTTCATTACAGCCCATGAGGGTTTTTTCTTGGTATTGCTTTTTTGTGTAACAACTTGTAAGCCATTGACAACTTCTACCGTGCTCTCCAAACCCCATATATAATATCATAAGCCGTTGTTTGTCTTACTCTCCACTGTGTCTTCTGCCTTTACCCCCCCAAAAAAGGCGAGATTTGATTATCTCCGCTGCATCAGCCAAGACAGCAACACCAGCTGTTCTCATTGTGCAGCCTCTTCCTCACGGCCTACATGTTAATAACCTGATCATTCCATTTTCTCCTTCAACTGCCGGCTGCAGCACAGCGAAGAGACAAAAACCCAGGCCCATCTGCAGCAGCTGTAGGCACTGAACTGTGAAGCCACCAGGGATTTATAAACTAATCTGTAACACAACACTGCCTTGTTTTTACAAGTGAGAGGCCACATTTGTGCAGACCTGATCTTTTCTTGCAATAAACTAGGAGGGTTGGGTGGGGTGGGATTGGGGGGGCAAGGATGAAAACAAAATATCTAATAATTTACTTAGAGGGGGAAAAAAATCTGTATTATATTTTCAAAGCATTTTGAGTGGTATTTGGGTAATCTCTCAGCCAGGTGATGTCTGCATTTTACTGTGGTTTGGCTGCATCCCTTGCCCTCAGTTCTCCTGTTGCCCTCTCCTCAGCTCAGAAACCCCCCAAACTTTCTCACTTTTAGAGAAAACACAGGAAGAAGATCTTCCAGCTCTGCAGCATTCTCTCAGGGGTTCCTCCATACAAAGGAAATAATTTTTGAAACAGAAAATAAACCATCTGTGTTAAAAATAAGCTCCTGTTTCTCCTTATTTCCAGTGATCTGAATAAGTCTCTGACTGAAGTTTCTCAAACATTTCAAGCAGGTACATTTAACATTTCCCAAGGGATGCTGCAGCACAAAGACCAATCATTTAACCGAACACACACAGAATCCTTCACCTGGTGGAGCTGGGGCCCCCAAGGGCTGCGGGGTACTCTGTGGTGCCCCAGTCCAGCAGAGCCCAGGGATGGCTCCGCAAGGTCACCTCCCGTTCCCAAAGTTGGATCGGCCAGCCCGACGGCGACTGGTACACTTTGATTTATCTGCCCCGTTATAATCAGTGCTCATTACAATCACTTAGAGCAACACTACAGGCCTCATTATGGACTAGGCACTGGCTGCCATTAGTCTTTAAGAAGGATAGCGCTCAATTTGCCTGGCAACATGCAAGGTCCTGACCTTGGAGCTATTAGGGAAAAGATTAGACTGCAGTGTGACCATGTGTGCAGACATGGGCAAACCAAATTAATTTCTGGTGAGGGGAGGCAGCAGGCAAAGACCTCACCATTCTGAGGACACCTGAGAACGTCTCCATTCCCCAATGGAGATAAGCTAATGGCACGTTTAAAGGAGTCTGGTTCTGAAGGTGAAGCACATCGTGGTATTTAGAGAGATATAAATCCAGTTTCCCCACCAAGTATTTGCTTGGCTGATCAGATTAAGGGATCTAGCCTTCAACAGCACACCCCCACCACAGCAGGCCCCAAGAAATCTGTGATACTTCACAGCCTCAGACATATTGCACCATGTGTACCCAGCTGCTACAATAATTAGCTTATGAATGTATCAGCTGGTTCTGTGATTTTTATAAATAATAACTAACCTACAGAGCAGAAAGATTTTCATGAGCCTAATATTAGCAAGAAATTGCAAGGTGTGCCTAACTCTGAATTGTCATTGTGCTAAATGCCCTATCTTCTCTCACGTTGTGCGGGACTGGATCTCCCCCAATGTCATTTATAAATATTTATTTTTGCATCAGCAACGGTAATGTATTTGTGGCAGCTTTCTTCACAACAGCCATCATTCGCTCCCCCCCACATACACAGGCGCACCCACTGTGTGCATGTGTACACTTATCTGCATCAAATCTGTCCTTTCATTGCTCTTTTCCTACCCTTCCCTTTCTTTATTGAAGTATTCATTCCCTCGCCCTTCCACTCAGGACCCTATTGACCCATCTATGGGGTTGTTGCTTACTAGACGATGCACAGCGCTGCAGCTTACTCAGGCATTCTTTATGAGTGCAAGTAACCGCCTTCCCCATGTACAGATGAAAGTCTGCATCAGATTTTTAAAAATTATTTATTTAAATAATCTTAGCAAGCCATCCAAGAAAGTTTTGCAGTACCAGGCAAAAAAAAAAAAGAAGTGTAAATGTCAAATAAAACAGTGACAGATGACAGTATTCTCTATTGAATAGCACCGTTTCTTCGTGCATGTTCAATGAGAACTCATGAATTATTAATATGCAAATCTCCTTTTTCTGTTAAAATTCTCAACTTGGGTATTTTTCGTTGTGATTTTTTTTCTTTTATTTATTTCTTTGGGTCTGTGTATGTTACACAGAGCTTTCCAGGAGAATTATTTCATTTAAGAAATGCTAACATACAGAAATTCTTGGAGCTAGAGCCATCCACAGTGAATTTTCATCTATAGCTACATATATTGGCACGAAGAAAGGAAAGTGAAGGAGATGCTATCTACCACCTTTTCCCCCCACTCATCCACAACATCTGAGCTCACTGCATTACCAGCAAATCCAACTCCTGTGAACATATTCTGAAAATCTACCATATAACACATCCTTCTCCCGATCCGTGATACGCTCTTTCTGATCCTGCCTCCTCTGCATATCGCGAGTCTCGCTCCATCATATAAATAGCCCCCTTCACCACCACAGAGTAACCCAGAGAGTTTGATATGTGCCAGTGTCAATATGGGTGGCAGGATCTGCCCCTTAACGTCAGCCTCTAAGGTTCTTAAATGGGAATGTCTTCCATTAAAGTAAGAGGAAGAAAAACAGTACAATTAAAGGATGCTTTTGGCTCTACAGTCAGGCACACCCAGTGCTTGTGGTTACAAGGAATTCTGCTCAGAACTTCCTTCATTTCACCCCAAAACTTCTAGAGGCATCGAGAATGCAGCCTAGTTTAGCTCATTAAAAGCAAGCTGCAGAGAAATGCTGGCCTCTATTTTTGTTGTTCTCATGAGACAAGATAAACATTTTCTAAGCGTTTTATTTGATAAAACAAATAATATCATATTAATGTCCTATTTTTAACCTCTCTCTCTGTCTCCTAATCAAATACATTTCCACATAGCTTAGCAAACAACAACAAAAATCTGCAGGAAGCCAGCCATTCCCATTGTGCTTTTATGCTGTTAAAGAAACAGCGTGCTTACTACACCAAAGCATTAGGCTTGGCTCACCCAAACCCCCCTGAGAGACAGTTAGTTGGTATTCTCTGTCACTTATCCCTGAGCCCTTTTTAGCAGCTTGACCCTTTCACTTTTGCTAGACTTACCCTGGAGCAGGGGATGCTGCTCTGGCAGCTGGAGGTACCAGATTCCAATAGGCTCAGGTTTTCCAGTGCTCAGTGAAGGTATGTACCAACATCTTGACCCTCACAACTGCTCTCTGCAGAGCTGCTGCCTTGCAGTCAGCCTAGGACCAAATTTCTGAGTAAGGACAAGAAAGCATGCGGGAAGAGCTCAGGCTCAGTCATGCTGGGGTTACAGACCAGTGCTTATGCTTCAAGCAGCTTCTCTACCAAAAGCCACCACAGGAAGTGTCAGCTGGGTGTCCACATCGACTCAGCCACCGGCAGCCTTTCTGCTTGGGCTGGACCATGAGGCGCTTCGAGCCTGGAGAGAACTGCAGTTAAACTGACCTTGTGCTTCCCTACAGTTACATTGATATTAATAATAATAATACTACTACAGCTAGTTTTCTGTGCTGACATTTTCTAGGGTCTCCAGTGAAAGCGTGAGTAGGCAAAGTTTTTAGTTAGAGTGATTCAGGGATAAATCTTAAAAATAAATGTAAAAGGCCATTTCCTCACCCACATCATCAGTACAGAAAATGTCAACATATGTGACAAAAGGAAAAAAAAGCAGCAATGATCAATGGAAGTCTTGAAAGACTAGGAAAGAAATGCTGCATTCCACAGAGAAAGCTCCCTTTCTACACGGGATCACAGGAGTCCTCGGTACAAACTTCCTCAGCCTCTCTTCCCTCCACTCAGTTTGGGACTCTCTGCAGTGCAAAATGAGCCAGATAATATTCAGCTCTTGTTCCTCAGTCGCCAAACTCTCTTTCCATGAATCCAATAAGTGTCTATTAAAATAAATAAACCCCCTAATGATTCAAGATAACCTAATCAAGAAAGCTGAAATGGATAAAAGACTAACTGTAATGGAGAGTTCTGTCATGGCTTCAATGAATTCTTGATGAGGGCCGGGGGAGGGGGACTGAACCTGAGAAGCTTTCTTGGAGCATTTTGATACAGTTCAAGGTTAATCACTCAATAGCCTGGAGTTTCTGAAACACTCAGTACTTTTCCTCCCACCAAAAATTAACACAAAATGCAAAGCACTTTCCTAAAAGCCAGTTTCTCACATCCCTTAAAAACGAGACAAAACAAAAAAATGAATGAGGTACATAAGCCCTGATGTATCTTAGATTCACAGGAACACCAAGCCCGTTTATAGCTCTTAGCCTCAAATGGAAGGTTGCTGTGCACTGAGGATATTTCCAGCATGCCAAGTTCAAACTAGGTTCTCCCCACGCTAGAGAGGAAGTGTGGGCTTGTGGTTAGGGAAAGCAGCCTTCCATCAGCTCCTAGGTCTGCCAAGGACTTCCCAAGCAAAGCCCCAGCTCCACAACTGCCCTTGCTTTGCTGAGTGGCTAACACAGTGCTGCAGATGCTGTCCTGTATGGGGGTCACACTGAGACTACCCACAAAAGTTTAAAAAGCAGTTCAAAGAAATTTTAGGTTTAGTCAAGGAGAGAAAAGTCTTTCTGTATTTCCTCCATATGTAACACGAACATCAAAATACCAGCACAACAGATATACCCCAGCTGTAGAGATTCACATCATAAAGGCACTGAGATGCTACAGCAGTGCTCTGTATGAGAACACTATATATGATACATATCTTCACCACCAGCTGTTTTGTCTAGCTTTTGTTCATCACCACTGGAAGCTAATTAGCTTAAGGGCATTGAAAATACTTATTATAATCTAAAGGGGGAGAGAAGGCACCCCATCAAATCAAATGAATACAAGGGAATATAAGTTGGGAAGGAAAGAGAGGGAAGGACAAAAGTAAGGGTTACCAGAGCTAACTCTGCCTCATATTAACGCTGCTCATCCCCCTCAGTACCAGTACTTCCTTCTCAGAGCATGGTCAGGAGGCCATGGTGCTGATTCCCACCTAGCATGGGCTCTAATGTGGGGCTGACACTCACTTTGGCCAGAAATAGGCAATGAGTCAGGGATCTCAACAGGTACAGGATAAGGAAAAGTCAGAGGAAAGGCGAGGAACTTGGTAGTGATTTCCACCCATAGGCCTGGCTTTCTCTTAACCTAAAGAGCTTCAACCAAGGGCTTTTCTGCCCCCAGTCTCCAACCCCCAGGCAAGTTCATTTTTCGTTTGCTCATTTTTAAACAGGGCAAAGATACAAACCAGAGACTGAGCTTTGCCAGCTTAGCGTTTTTTCAAATGTTGCTCCATGGGACATCTCTTGCTTTACTGTGGTGCAACTGGAACAAATTCAAGTCCCTTGAGGAAGAACTTCATTTTCAAGAGTTTACTTTTGGTTTTCGATGGACTGGGGTAGATCCCCAGCAGCATGTGCCCCACTCCCTCAGCCAGATAAAGGAGAGCTTCTTGCCCTGGGAGAACTGCGGGAAGTTCGGTCTCCGTGTTCATACAAACTCTGTCCTCCTTGAGACTGTTAAAAGGGCTCCAGCCAGCTCTGCCCACTATTTATTTTGATAGTGACCACTTATTATGAACAGAACTATATTCCTAAACTCCTTTCACACAGACTGAGAAAATAACATCTGCTGAGTGCAGCATAATCTCTGCTAGGACTCTCACTAGCAGAGGTCAGAAGGGTGATACCGCTGCACAGTGTTACAGAAGCACTGGCACATGGTCACAGGGGAAATGGTTTTCTTGAAGCTGTACAGCAGAGCTGTTGCACAACTGGATGTAAAAGCGTCTTCAGTCCAAACCTGAAACAACCCAAGGTCAAACTCTCTGCCTGTCTCCCTTCCCAGCTCTGGAAACACACAGACCACCAAACCTCTCTGAAATGGCACACTAGAAACCCCTCTCTTTGTGACTCAGATGTAACCAAGAGGGTCCAAAGTACACACTGGAAATCAAAGCCTTACACTCCCAACATGATACTGCAGGTCCCAGATTTAGCTATTTAAAGGATAAAGGGCACTAGCAGGCAGCATCCCTGCAGAAGTGTGCTGTCCTGTGGGTTCACCTCTAATAGCTGGCAACTAAAATAGCATGACAGCTTTGGAAGCTGTGTTTGGAGGGCCATGAGCCCCTCAACTCCTGCAGCCCTTGAAAATACAAAGGGATACACAGCACTTCACAAACAACACTATAAATGTCTAGACAGAAGTTACAAGGAATAAAATGCATTACACAGTAAGGTAAATAAGCGATGAATAAGTCAATATCTAAAATGAATGGCTTGAGATCTTCATGAAGGTGCATTCCCTTAAAGAAGTCACCATACTACCTTGGTACCTCCATGAGGCCCTGTTCCTTTCATTTATGTTGACTTGTGAGCTCTGTTATCTGTAACCTTTGTTTCTAGCAGCTGCCCTTCCCTTTAGTTGCTGAACTGAGACTCTACCGTGACTGAAGAATAAAGATGGCTACTTGTTAAATTAGAGGTCAATTAACTCCACCAGTAGATGATGTCGCTTGCAATAACTGCTCTCAGTGGGTACCACTCTTCCTGTATGAAGATAGAAGATGAAATGAGGCCTCCATTGGCTGTGGATGCTCTCTCGGGTACATGACATACAGCCCTGTGTATAAAATGTCAAAACAGCCCTGTCGGAGATTCACTGGCTGCTAAAACTGCGAAGATCTCACAGCACCGTGGATTGCTGTTGACAGAACAGCAGTGCCCAACATAACACATGACTTGTTAGCAAACTGGAAGCCTCTCAGTAGTCTGGGGTGAGGGAATAATAGAGAAAGCTAACGCAACGCAAGCCAGGACTGTGGAGAACAGCAAGTGAACAAACCTTGGCGGAGAGTCCAAGCAAACCCTCAGACTAGCTCTTTTCTCCCCCTTTCAAACACTCTCTTCTGCAAACATCGACAGTTTACAATGAGCGCTTCCCGTCACGTAACTCAGCTGCTGAAATCAGCAGCATCTTCACCAGAAATGCCCACAACTGGCACAAATGCTCGGCACAAAGCACCAGGAATGCCCAACTGCTAGTTGTTAGACTGGCTAGACCTAAGGTGACACGCCAACCATCCAGACATATCAGAGGCTCTCCCCTACCCAAACAGCTGTGTCCTTGCTTTGGCACCTTCTCCTGGTCACAGGACACCCCAGCCAGCAGGAGGACATGACAGGCACACCACGCCAGGCTGGAGGGGAAGCATGCAGGTGGGCTCTGGGGCAGTGAGAGGCCCCATACCACTATGGTCCTTGGTTAAAGCTTCTCTGTCCCTGCCTTCCAGTGCCCCCATAAACCACTTTCATGCTCCAGCAGAGCGCTATGACATCTCAGCATGGTAAATGCTGGGTCATCCCAGGGAGCCAGTATTGCTTTGGCAGGGCTGTGAAACAAAAGAAACAGCAGCCTCAGAATTGTTCTTTATTCACTGCTGCCGAAGAAACAAAACCTTTCTGTGCAGTAACTTTCCTTTAAATAATAACATTTGTGGATCCCGTTCTTAACCTTTTGCATCCGGCTTTTAAAATCTGCCCTGTTCTTTTTCCATGTGAAAGACTACAGAGCTTATTTTTGTTTTGGTGCTGGTGTGTAGTGCTGCCAGAGAAGCACACTCAAACTGGCACAGACTGAAGCTGGTGAGCTACCCAAATTATTGTTGGGTGGTTCAGTCCCTCTCTATTTCAAGAAGCCTCTGGGTATAATGACAGGAAGCTTGCAAGCAATTTTAAGCCAAACCTCAGAGAGGCTGGCATTCAGTCTCTGTTAAACACTCCTTATTAAAAACTGTCCAGTCTGGGTTCTGGGTGTAACTTTGATATCTGCATGGAGTAAAGAATAAGGGGCACGTCTGCAAAATCAATTGTGCAGTTTTTATATTTACTGCACGTTTACCACATATGTCATTTATTACACAGTGGAAAACCGTTAAATGCACAGTAGTTGTGCCAAGTGGCATTATGCTTTTAACAGCTTTATTCGTTTAACAGCTCCAGTTCTCATTATATTTTGCCATGTGGTACATGAGATTTTTATGCATTTAACAGTTTAAGAGGGTTCCATGGTATTTTCCTTTTATGTATTTCATACTGTGCCTGGGATTTTGTTGTAGGGTAGAGGGATTGTGGACTGTAACCCTCATACCCTGACAAGAGAAAGCAAAAGGTGAAGAAAATGAATGATTAAATGAGGAAGGAAAAATCAGACCTCCCGTGCCAGGGCACAAATACCTGTAACAAGGACGAGGCTCTTCCATGTGCTTTGATAGCCTTTGACACTTTGTTTATTTGCCTTTTGACCTTTCATTTTAAATCTGCTCTAATAACTACAATGATGTTTCCCTGCACCAAGGAAAGGAATAGTACATATTTTGCAGAGTAGGTGCATCTAGATACTTCTACCCCATTCTCTCATTGTCACAGACACATTTGTGAATTTTGTGTGCATATTGATGCCCTATCCTAGCGCAACTGAGTAATTCCATTCAGGATCAGAAGCAGCCATTTTCACTGAATAAACAATTCCTTCCAACAGTCTCTAATTCACTTGCTGCCAGAAATTTCTGTCTGTCCTCCTTTCCACAAAATCCCTTCTGGTGCATTATATTTTTTTAAACAGTTAGATAAAATTTTTAAATTAATGGATTCTCTTCAAGAATTTCACCCCAACCTAGGCTTGCCCACATGTATTTTTTACACCCAAGGTGGAAATTAATCCAGGAGAACTCACTGCAGTACCCTCTCATGCCTTTTTGTAAAAATGATTGGATCTGATGTGAATTATTCACATGGCAATACCGTATGCAGCACATAGAACATGCAAAAAAGGAAACACCTGCCTAATATGCAGTTTCCCATTGCCTTCCCCCCATTAATCACTTAAGAAAACCATATCTTTACCTGCCAAATGAGAAGGACACCATGATTTTGAAAGGTCCTTGTCCCACTAGCAGAGGTGTGAGTTATATACTATAAGTGGGAAAAGACATGTATGTTTGTACAAAAGGGGAGAAAAGGCTTGGCTCTGAGCTGATCCTTTTCTCAGCCCATTTTAAATGGGAAAAGGAAACTACTTAAGCAGGCGAAAGCCAAAAACATGACAGGTTCCCTAGAGATGAAGATTATTATTATTGTAGGAACAGATGTATTTTTATCGGAGGGAGGAGGAGATGGGTCATGTTCCAACCCCAGAGTTTGCTTTAAAAACAAAACCCCAAAAAGCCCCGCAATAATGAAACCCCCTCTACCACTCACCTGACTTTTATTGGCAGCCACTTTGGCAAACAGAGCTTGAGATACCTTGGCCCTTTTCATCTCCTGTTGGATCTCGTCATAAATGGCAGCTGTGATGTTGACGTTGGCGCTGTCCGCCTTAATGGGGAGGTCTGTTGTTGGTGTCGAGGTTTTGGCCTACCAAGAGACCATGAAAATAATAATTAAAAAAGTGCTGCTTTCAGCCCAGCCATCTGTGCAGAAATTATCAAAGGATTTCAGTCAGCTGATGCCAAACTGCATTAGCTACAGAGGGACACTTCCTGTCCATTATTCTAATCAGGTTAATTGTGATTGGAAATAATTGCAGTGCATTCCTATAGGACATGCAAGGCCCTGTCAACTCTCCCCCTCTCCCTCTCCCAGCATGTTTATTGCGCCGCTCAACAGCAGGATAGGTAGCCAGGGCACTTGGTTGCAGGCAGTTGCTGAAGTTGGCTTTCCAAGCTCGCTGCTGTGGCACAGGCAGCAGCCTCTACCTTCTCCCCCCCTCTAGAAGTGGCCTACACCTTGGAGGAAGAGCCAATTCTCCCAGAAAAAATGAGTAAATGGGTAGAGATCTCTAAATAATAAATTATTACTCAATTTAATGCACTCCCTCAAGTCTCCCTCATCCTTTATTAAAACTATATGTATGTCATTTGAGTATGTATGGTTTGCCAGCCTTATCATCATTATGCTACCCAGACAGTCACCTAATTTCACCTAGGAAATCAGTGGAAATGAAAAAAAAAAATCATTTCATAAAGCTGGGCTTTGGCATGCCTTTGATGTGCTGCCCTCATTCTCCTAAACTCATATTGAGATTTTGTGTATTCTGCTGCACTCCTTTTAATTGAATTATTTCCCATCAGCTTCTGTGACAAATGAAGGACAATAACAGACGCTGCCAGTACTTTCCCCAGGCTGGACTACCCTTACAAGACTTCTATCAATACAGTTCAGCAGGCTGTTACACGACTTTTATTTCAAAGCCCCTCGGCCGTGGCAGTCCCTAGAACACTCTGGCAGGCGAGGGAGTGAGGGCGGTGTGATGCTCATTGAGTGCTCCCGGCACCAGCAGCTCCTTGGAGAGACAGATCTCATTTGCTTTCCACAGCTCAAAGAAAAGAGATACCAGGGCTGATTGCTATACCTCTTGCACCTTTTAAGGGAAATACGTAGGTTACTGATATAAAATCTCTGTTTTCTCTTGAGATATAAGGGTGTCAGGAAACAAAACAACCAAGGTGGCAAAGCTCACACTTCCCGATAGATCTAAATCTCCCATAAATCCTGGTGACATTCAGATATTTGGCCCAATTATACACCTTTTCAGCTGGCTCCTGGTTTTGTGCCAGAGTTGAACCCTGCTAGAGTACATCTATTGTAAATTTTTAACTAGGCTGACATGCCCAAACGCCAATTTGTTAATAGGAAGGTTAACTAAGCAAAACCAAACCTTCTTAACTTCTCCTTCTGTTTTTCTGTCCTTCAAAGCTTCCTCTACTTAACGTATTTTTGTACCAAAGGCCACATTAATAACAGAGCTAAATTCCATTCAAGACAACAATCTAAACTAATCACTCTTTCTACTGCTTCCAGATAAAGGTTTAACCTTCCTTTCCTAACCACCAAGCTCAGCAGGCACTCCTCTGAGCTTGTTCCCTGCCTGTTTGAGGCAGGACCCACACAGAAAGGCCCTAAAATGTTCATGCTCCTGTTAAAACTATCCATCCCAGTCCAGGCAGGGGCATCGGGATAGTGCCTGGGGCAGACTGGAACTGCCTGTGCCCCTGGGGAGGCTGGTGCTCAACTCACCACCATCCACAGGCCACGAACACATGTTGCGTACAGCCCGACAGGAGCACTGACAGAGACACCACGCTCTGAAATTCAGTGTTTACAGGTAGATGAGGGTTAGTGCAATTGTGGGAAACATAAGAAAACAACAAAGAAATAATGGGAAGGAAGAGGACTACCCAAGTCTGTCAGGACCCATTTAATGGAGCTTAAAAAAAAGCCTTCCCAGTTGCTGGAGACTTTGGCTAGCGCAGTACAGCCTCAAAGGCAGCCACAGTGGCCTGACATTCTGAGAAGAACAAAATTAGCATGTAAAAGAAAGACTTAAAATACAGCTCTATCCTGCATGGGTCTCCTACACTGCTAGCTTCACAGCCACATGCCAGAAAAAAAGCCTGACCTACAACCCTGAAAGCTGGGCCATTCTTTATTTAGTCACCGAGACAGATAAGGCAAGTACCAAACCAAAATATTGCAGTCACTAAAAGTAAGTATTTTATGTTACAGGCCTAGATTCAAAACTGGTCTTGATATCAAGAAGGAATTTGCCATTATTGAATTGTCTCTTTGCAAACAGTGGGAGGGAAAGCAGAAGACGTGTTCACAACCACAGTGCCAGATCGCTGAAACTCAGCCATTACTGCCTGTCTTCCACCTGCACGCAGTAACCCCTAATGGCTCAGAGCCTCTTCCCCACAGCACTCAAACACTTTGCCGTATCAATCCATCCTCACCTTGGGACAGATCCTGAGCAGGGGACACCCCAAGAAGGGAACAAGAGGCTGCCGCAGAGTTAGGGAGAGCTAAACCGTGTTATTCTGCAAGCCCTTATGCCTGCCTGAGTGACTGCCCCAGCACCAGCACTGCCACAGGTATCTGCCAGCACTCTCCTCCTGCCCAGTGCACACTCAAGCGTCATTCCCAGAAGTACTGCCACAGGAGATCGGTATCTATGGAAACCATGTTTCCAAATGCCATTCCATCAACATCTCCGGCACCCAAACAGAATTCCTGAAAAGACCGTACAGCTCCTCCTGCTGCTGTCCCAATGCCCCCCAGTCCAGGGTAGGTAATGCACCTGCCTGGGGAGGCGACGCTGCTGGGAATCACTGCACTGCACGCGAGGATGGCATTTGTCTCATCAGAACTAATATCAGGCATATGGGGGAGTGCAGTAGCCGTGCTGCCTGCCCAGGAGCTGGGAAGCAGTCTCATTTGCAGAGGTGTCTAAGTTGTCAAAACAGCACCTGTGCTGACTGGTGCTGGCCCTCTGAGGGCTGGGGAAATGTTAGCCAGCGGGCACTAGGCGAGCACTAGGTACACAAACCTTTATGTGTTGTTTTTGCTGATTAAAAACCTCATAATATTCTACTGGATCCTTCCCAGCCAAAATTACGCAAGGATGGGCTGCTTTATATTTCTGGAGTATGGTTTTCTAGCAACACTTAGCTCTTAAAAAGGTAGGCAAAATTTCCATTTTAAATGATGCTCTTGCTGTGGCTAGAACATGAGAAAAATGTCATATTTCAACAAAGGAATGAGATGGGGCAATTGAACCCATTTTTATTCTCACCGGATTGCATCTAACCTCCCTATTTCCTTCTGTTATTCGATTTTAGTTGTGAAATCTATTGCAATAAATGGAAGTAGGAATAAGCTATTATTTCATAAACAAGTATAAATGCAGAAAGAGGATACACTACTTAAACATTGAAAGAGTTCCCTTCATAAATTTAATCTTCACTGAAAGGTAACTAAAAAAGATAAAAGTTATACAATGAGTTTCCTGTACAATAAAAACTCAGCATCAGATCTGAATTGGTAGGATATGCTTGCTTTCAATGAACACAGTTCTTTACATCATGCACTGTGGTGAAGTGCACCCAAAGGCCAGGATTAAACTGAACAAGCTCCACAGTTTCTACAAAATCAAAATACTTTCCTTAAGGGTGATAAGTTTGCACATAAAACTACACCCCGTTCCCCTCTGATGCTTATTATTTTACGCAGCTGTGGCTACAGAATTCAGTATGAGAAGTGCTCAGCAATACTACTATAAGCATGGTTAAAACAGCCTGAGACTTTGCAGACTACAGGACTGTGACAGCACTAAAGCAGGAGGGTTATACAGGCTCGTTTACTAAAGATGAAGAGAAGCGCTAGAACTGACCCATCGTGTCTGCACAGTTAGAAATTCCAAACTCAAGCCAGGCAAATGGCAAGACAGGAGTTAATCATCACCTCTGTGCACACACCCTCACTTTTTCAGAGCGCACTCTGGGACCACAAGCAGTCTGACAAAAAAGGAGGGATGACTGTCACAGTGTAGCATGTGGATGTTCTTCCCTAGTGCACAGGAACAACCTGCCCAGGGGAAGTGGGCGGCAACAGCACACTAATGAACACATGCAGTTAAGTCAGTGAGCTGACAGTTGTTTTGGAGCTGCAAAGCATCATCTTGCTTTCTAGCACCTTCCCATCTCTCCTTTCTGTATGTCAAATAAATACTTCTGTAAATCTCTAACTCAATGACTGTGATTTCCTATGCAGAGTCCTGGGTGCACTGACTTCTAGCAATGCCTATCTAATGCACTGTCAACCTCTGTTCACTACACACTTTTTATTGCAACATACATGAACCTCCCCAACAAGCCCGGGAATCTCCTCTGTGTTCTGCAGAATGTAATGCATGCAGATAAAATTTAGGTACACTGTCTTTCTATGATATATTCTGTAACAGCCATTTAGAGGACATCTCTCAACAGCCTACATGTAATGCCCACATGCACTCTTTCAGGCACTAAGGTTACACTTTTTTTTGCATTTATGGCACTGATTAAAGCTCGAGTCATCACCACAACATCTTGCTGAAATCCACTAAATGTCTCTTAACAGCCACTCCAAAACCTTACAAAAGGATTTCCACAACTCATCTGGGTGAAGGAAGCAACAGAGATGGGAAAGGCAAAGAGAAACTCCTTCCCACAAAACAAACAGTTAAGGAGGGATCACATCTTACCTGAGGGGTTCTGGAGGAGCTCGGGCTGCTGGCAGCTGAAGACACCAGGCTGACATTGGGGTTCATACTTCTCTCTCTCTCATCCTGATAGATACGATCCCGCTCCGAGTCAGGTAAGTTGAGGAAATTCTGCATTGCCCTTAAGTTTACCAGGAGGGACTGGGAAGCTGTCCTAGGGTCTTCTTCCTTACGCAGGATCTCTGACAACAAGCCCTGATTCAAAAAATGAAAAGCCCAGTCACGTGTTGGGTTTTGGTTTTTTTTGTTTTAAATTTGTTTAGTGTAACCAACTGGATTGCAATGCTGAGAACCTACACCAGAATTTCATGGGCTCTCCCAAAGGGGTTATTTTGTAGGAAAGTGGGGGCTGGGGTTTATTTTGGGACTGTCCTATTCTGGCACTGTAATAAGCTGCTGAGTATGGAGATGCTGGATAGGAAGGTAGTAGGTGCATTGGGTGGAAGAAATTGCAGTTACCACCAGGTGCGTGCTGCAAATATTTTAGGAGCTGTTAGATCTCTCTCTCTCTCAGTTTTTACTTGAAGCTGGGAACACTTGGCAATCTTGTTTATCTTTGACAAATCTGCCAGGGTTGGTAAATTTAGTTTCGACATTTAAATGGTGCAGGAGGTGTATAAAGAAAAATGTTTGGCTGGTTTTGGATGTTACAGTCCGTTCATTTTGGTTTGGACAGTTATTTCTGAGAGGAGGAAAATGGAGCAATAATAAAGCCTTAGAATCTAGCTTTAGGGATTTAACCCATTCTTTCATGCCTCATTTTAAAATGACAAGGGCTTCACATCGCAACCATGAATGAACACCAGAGCCATCTAGTTTTAACAAAAGCCATTATTCCAGGAGGTAACCACCACAGCACTTTCAAAAAAAAAAGAGGGGAGAGAAGGAAGAGTTGGAGAGATGAAAATGTCATTAAAAGAGGCTTATATCTAATTATGGGATTATGGCTAACTGTACACATTCAACAGTTCCACTGATTATCTAGAAGCTGAAGACCCAACACTCAAGCCTGGATCGGGGCCTACAGAAACTACCAGGACACAGCACGTGCCACCAGCTCCCCCCAAGCACTCCCTCCATCCAACACTTCACAACTGGGTATTGCACCCCCAAAAGCAGTAACAGCAGTTTCCTGATGTTTGAATGTACCAGCGTGCAAAGAATCAGAGAGGAATCATTCCTGCCCATTGAGAGTACTTACAACACACCATAAGAAACGGTGGCCAGAGGCTCACTACTTTAGAAGGCTGTTCTGCCAGTGTTTCCATAAGCAGTCCAATACCCTTCCCGCTTCCCACGACCAAGAGGCTTTCTCCACTGCTGCTTCCAGGAATGGTGGCCACAGAAGCTGTGTGAAATCCCAGACAGTGCTTGGAGGCCTCACCTCGACCCACTGCTGTGAGTGGAGCAACGTTTGGCAACTGTGTGCACAGGGACACCACAGCGCCCAGATGTGAGCTGTTGCTGTTGGCATGAGCATTCTGCAGCTACTTCACAGCCATGACCGAGGGGAGCTGCCTCACCAGGACAGTCAAGGTTTACTCCTTTCTTGTAAGAAAACAAACACCTAGTCAAAACCCTGTAATAGTTAGTCTTAGTTATCTTCTTCCTTTTCAAAGAGTCTCCAAAAAGCCTTGCTGAAGCACTGCTACTACAGTTGGTCAATAAACCAAATACCAACATTTTTAGTATATATTGATCTTATTTACCAGACTTCCTCACAAAACCAACGAGCAAGCAATGTATCTGATCTGCATTTATCTGCTACTGAACACCCACATTAAAACACAACCACGGAATCTCTACTTCAGCAGTGCCTACGCCAGAAGAGCTCGAAACAAGCTCCACACACAACTTGCAGGTAGGCTGCACACAGCTTCATCTTTTCAGCTCCTCATCTACATAATCAAGCTAAGAGATGCTCAATTATATTTTCCTGCAGTTTTCAGAGTAGTTACACAGAAGAACTGGAGCTGGGAATGGAGTCATGGTCTGACCCTCCAGTCAGAAATGAGATCAGAAAGACGAAAAAGATCTACACTACGAAAAAGACTGAAGAAGTTGCAGTGCTGGGCTGACCCTAGACTGGCCTCTGGTATTCTCTACAACCTCAACACAACGGCATGCTCATACTTGGTTTCTTCCTCAGGGTTTACCATGCCTCAGAGAAGGCAGGGAAATTTAGAAAAGCTTTCCAAAGTTTACCAAGCTTTAAAGCTGAGGAAGACTGGACATTACAGAAGCTTGCAGCTGTGACTTGAACAATTCCAAGATCAATACAGCAAGTCCCTATTATAATTTTCCTTTATATTCAGTGGAAAATTCTTCAAATGCAGAAAACAAGTGAAACATGAAATATCAGTTCCACATTTTCTCTAAGTTCTTAAATTCTTTTGAAGGATACATAACTTGGGTTTTTTATTTTTTTTTTTAAATAATATCAGCTTAAAAAATTAATGGGTTTATGTTGAAAGAAAGGTACCTGAAAGCTACTGGAGCTGACTCCAAAAAAGACAGCTTTTTCTCCCCCTCATCTTAGCCTGGGTAAATTTATGGTCCAATTTCAAAAATGGAGAGCAGAGATACATGTGAAAGCATGCCAGCAATTACTTTTCAGTGCAGTCATTGACTCCCTATGTAAATCAGAGGCTAACAGATAAAAGTGGCTTGGTCATGGCACTAAGAGGTACCTCACTGCCCAAGATACCACCTCTTGTGCTTAGTGGCTCTGATTCATCCCCAGAAACAGCTTGGCATGGGGTAGATTCAGTTGTTTTGAAGGCAAGCCTGTGCCTCTTGATTCTACAAGGGTCTTATCTCTGTTACAGGGACAAAGCAGTGTTTTGCATCACTGTTCAACCACCAGGCTGTAAAAGAGCTGGGAGCCCCACATCCTAATGCAGGGACCTGCTCCAGCGATAGACAGCAGCTCCTGCCCTCAGGGCCAAGGCCCGCTGCCCCATGCCCTGCTCCAGGCCCACAGGCAGAAAACCTGGTTACAAAGGGAGTTTTTCTGCAGTTCTTCCAAGTGCTTTGGTAGCTAAGGAACCATGTAAACAGCAAGACAGAAAGAAAGAAAACAGACTCAGAGGTAAAAATTTCATGTCTTCCTGAAACTGAAGACAAACAACACTGGTAAACAACTGATAGCTGAGAGACAGAGTAGGACAGCAAAATAAAGTATCTTGAGAGCAATAGCGTTTACAATACTACAATTCCAAGCTACTGAAGTATACACAAACTAACTAGTGAGCAACATTATAAAAAATAAATTGATATTAAATAATCTGTTCAGCCTTTTTGTCACCTGCAACAAATTAGGCTTTCAATATGCAAAACATCTTCCTTACAGAAAAACAAACGATCATGATTTCATTTAATTGTAATTTAATCAGGCATAATGTATTTTTTAAAGTGACATACACCAGGTGTGTGGTGAGGAAACTGGCCCAGCCAGACAAACTCTACTGTTTCTATTTTTGAGAAAACCCTAAAGCCAGCCAAAGACTGTTTTCATTTCTACAAATTATGTTTCTGCTGGAGGGGGTGAGGGAGGGAAACCCACAGCATTCATGCATTTGTTATAAAATTCCATTGGCTAAATTCGCTCATTCTGACTTACTTACATCTCTCATATTAAAAAAAAATAATAAAAAATTGGCAGTTTGCAGAGTAACCAACCCTGCAAACCTAAAGAAAGATCATCAGGGACTAGAAAGTCTCAAGCTGATTTTAAATAGCCAAACACATCTTCTATACTGAACACAGCACTCAGGATGCATTTTAGGATACATAGCTTGATAATATCTTTGCTTTTCCACTCCTGTTCAACATTTTCAAACCAGTTGCTGAAGAGGCAACGTTCCCTCGGGCAGTGTTCGCAAATGAGGTGTGCGCTTACCCCGAGACAAGGGCTCTGGGCAGGCACAGTTTGGTTTACCTTTGGAACTTGTACCATTTTTAAAATTACATACTCGATCCATAATTGACTTTAAAGAAATAATACCAGCAGTTGAGAAAGGAGCACATATTCAATCAAAATAAAAAAGTCATTGCATCTATTTGAGGTAGGAGCAATTTTGACAATGTTTTTTCAAACGAGCTGAAACTTAGCCCTTCCAGCCAGCAAAGTCACTGTCGTGGGGGTTTGCTTTGCACATATATTATGAAACCCCTTTTGTGAACTCAACTCTTTTATTTTTATTAACTACAGGATTTCCAGGACAAACAATCCAACCTCCATGGGCAAGAAATCTTTTTTTAAGCAACTTCTGAAAGACAATGCAGTACAATGTACAACGAACGTTACTTAAACTGACTCCTGTATCCAAAGGACCAGCGGATCAGCCTTCCAGGCCAACATAAAGGCTTGACCAAAGCTCACAGAAGGTAGCAAAGCCTTTCTTGTCTTCTTCCCAAAAGGCTTTGGCTCTGGGCTGGTGTAAATGAGATCTCAGTGGGCCAGCAGACTGCTACCAGTGGCCAAATGCAAGGCAGTTTTGCGGCCAAAGCTTTTCAAAAGCAGTCTGGACAGGCATGAGGAGGTCATGCTGGAGCGCAGATGTCGTGGGGACAGAGGAAGATGGGGGCCATCAGGCAGCAGGAGACTCAGAAGCACTCACAGGTCTGATGACTTGGATGGGAGCTGAGCTCCCCCTTACACAGACCTAAGCAATGCGTCTACGAGAGCAGGCACAGAGGTTAAAAAGGTTCAAAACAGGCTTTGGACAGTCGAAACACTGGCCAAAGGAAAAATTTAAATAAACTTAACTAATGTGCTAAACCTCAGTTTTTATGCTCTGTATAAAGAAATTATACATATGAAGGACTGAAAAAACATAAACACTTTTTTCATACTTTTGGTTTATTTGTGCCTCCTCACACTTCAGCTATTGCCAAAAGCAACAGAGAAAATGATGAAATAACTAGAAAAATACTGCTCCTGTAGTTCTTAAAGCTCCAGGTACTTTAAGCCCAGTACTTGTAACTGACAGGCTCAAAAAATAGCTGTTCTGCTTCCCATCAGGTATAGATGTGACTCTGACCAAGATCAGAAATGCAGGGATTTATTCAAATTCAATACCTGAATCGTAAAGATCAGCGATGTAAACCTGTCCCCTCTCGGCATCCCAGTTCAGCACACAAGGCCTATTTCCGGCACTGAAGGCAGTACTCAGGGAATCCATGGTTAGCTACTCATTCCTACTGAACTACATTGAACTCATACCTTCCGCATACAACAACATACTTTATTTTACCAGGCTCAAATGATCATTTCTGTTTAAAACTGACTGCAACTTGAATTGAAAGCCCAAAGAGGTAGGCTAGGCCAGCCCAGGGAGCGCTGCAGCAGAAGCACCAGCTTTCTCAGAACCCTTCAAGAAAATAAAGCAACTTCATCTCCAATATTTTCCTCATGTCAAGACAGGCTTTTACCGAGACATCTCTTTGTCTTTCTGCATTTAGTCCAGGTTCCACCTTCAATATCGTCTTCCAGGCTGAATAAGATTCATTCAACAATTCTAAAAATACTCCTCTTTGCCTCTAAGTATACAGCACTCGACAAGAAGCTCCATATGCAGTGCTTGTAGGCTTCTTATGACTCAAGCTCATTTTCAAATGCTCATTGCTTTGTTTCCCTTCCCTTGCATCTCTTCCCAGTTCCAGCTAGGATATGAAGCAGAAGGGTTGGAATTCTCTTAGAAATGCTTATCCTGGCAATATGTCCAGTCCAATTTTGCTGAGCAAAATTGCTTTAGATAATCAGTGGAAATTTTCGAGTGATTAGCCAAATCAAGCACCTTTGTATCCACCCTGTCACAGTTTCTGTTGGGCAAAAACTGTGTTTACACCCTGTTCCCTGACCAACTGTTCCATCTCAATGGGCAAAACATGCAGCGCCATGTTCCTTTCAGTTCATATGAACTTCAGAACTCAAAGGACTTTGACTCACTTTCCATCAGTGTGAATAGGAGACCAGCTGTCTCCCAGTACTCTTCAGTGTAGCTGAATGTATCACACCAGTCACTTATTTAAAAAAAATCTCTTGTTCTGCCTACAGCCAGAGTATGAGCCTCGTTCTTAAACTCATTTAACTAATGCTAAAACACACACATCTTGGGAGAGAGCTGCTTAGGCACAAAGCATTTAGAGGCTGATTTGAATAAAACTTATACAGGGTGCAACAATGACAATTTGATTTTTATTATTAAAAATGAAGTGTTTAAATCCTCAAAGAAAATGCCTTTATTGCATTAGTTTAATAAAGGCTCTTTTTTATTATGGTATCTCTTTTTATGAAGGAACACAGGATATGCATGTGGAGCTGAATGAGGATGCGTGGGGAAGAGGAGGCAGAGAAAGACCGACCACCTGCAGCCACAAAGTGTCATCGCTTATATGGCACACATGCCAAACCTTTATACTGAAATATGCCAGAAAATGAGCGAGACGCACAGCTCGTGCACACTCTGTCTATCCGTGCATTTGCTTCCAAGGCTCAGGACTCCCGTGCATCAGCTGAGCAGGCAGCAGCCGCCTCCTACAAGCATACATTCTGAAAGCCTGACTCACATACAACTTAAGATCTTTTCATTCAGCCTACTGAATACAATTAAGTTAATTGAAACTGAAATTTTGGGCAGTGCGAACCCCACTGTTGGAACAAATATCCCATGTACCAAAAATCTGTAATTTATTAAATTAAGCACTTCCCTTACAGACTGCCTTCTTTCCTGTGAGTACAACAGAACACTGCTTGTGCCCCATTACACACAAGAATAAAACAAGCAGGCAGCATGAAAGGGTTTCATGCAATAAGAGAGCGTTTTCTATGGGAAAAATCCCAACAAAAAATCCTCCCCAAAACCAAACCCAGAACTCTCACTAATTGAAAGTCTGTGCACAATGGGGCAGACACCATAGTGATGAATGCAGCATGACTGTCTCACTAGATAGCAGAGAATGAAAGCTGCTTGTCTTCCTCGCACTTAAGTTAAAGGGAAAATTATTTGTAAAATAAATTCTTTCTAAGATCTTGCTCACAAGCAAGTAGAGCTGGAAGAGTTAAACAAACCATATTTCTAATCTTAAAGCCTCTTAGAGGACCATTTTCTGATCCCACTTCAGTTTGGGGGAATATTGCCAAAGAAAACAGAATTGAACATATATGAGGGGTCACCACCCACCTCCCTCCTTGCCTGCCTTCGAAGCTTTTCTTTGGAGCTTCCTTACCAACCATACTCCTGCCCTCAGAGCCCCCAGTCCCTCTATAATTGACTGGCAACACCTCTGGAGGCTGCACAACAATTATTTCCTTGCTGCAGGAACCTGGACTTGCCCACAGTCACAGCAGAAGCTGGAGTACCACCCAGCATCGACCCTGTGTTTCGCTATATCTCAACCCCCTCCTGTAGCCAAGGTTTGACTGAATCCCTCAAACAAGGTGGATCAGTTTATTTTATTTCATTATAAATTTCACTATATCCGAAGCTGGTAGAGTTTTCTCCTCCCTGTGGTGTTACTTCCTTTAATCCAAAGAGGTGAGGTTAGGCACCAGCTAACTGGGCAGGAGCCGAGCTGGGTAAGTGTTGCCTTCCTTTTTGCAGCCTGGAAAGCCAACACTCTCAACCCAGAGGTACACAGGATGGGAAGGAGGGAGCAGTACTCTTTGGGGAGAGAGTTAGAAGCAGCCTGAACATGCCTGGTGTTTTTACCCAGCTTTTTGTATCTGGCACCACAACTGTTTCATTCAGAAAGCCTCAGGTTCACGGATATTTCTAGTTTCTGAGGCTGTTCAGTAAAACAAGCACTGGCCACTCGCCCAAACATATTACTAGTTTTGGCTATTATGTCAAAACATTGGCAAAAAAAAAGATGCTTTTTTTTTTTTAAAAAAAGATAGATATAAACAGAAATGCTCATTCAGTCTATAGGCTTTGGAGTCCACAGGACACTCCCAAGGAGTCTACAGCAAAGAGGGACACTCAGCAAGCAGGTAGAGGAGGAAGAGTACATTAATTTTCCTTATGCAAAACAGGACTAAACTGACCTATTTTCCAGCTAGGATTTTGAAGAGCAGAGATCCCTTCTATATCTCCAGATTTCCTACAAAACTTTCTGGAGAAGAACAAGGTAAATCTGAGTATTTTCACACATTTGCTTTAAAACCGTCCTCCTACTTCTGTCACCATCACCACCTGCCCATTTCTTGGCACATTATAAGCTGTGATAAGCAAACTTTGGTTATTACAACCTTTTGGTTGCGACTCGATTGTGGTATTAGGAGATACTATAGTGGAAGAAGGAGACAGCATAAGGACTCTGCCCTGAGCATGGTCAAAATCCATGTCTGTATTCGCCTTCAGGAAGAAGTCCATAGCCTTGGTAACAGCTTTGGCCAGTAGTCCCCATGTCCTGCCTCCCATTCCACAGTAGCTTTGCTAGCCAGCCTGAAGATTGCTCATGCTTTTAGAGGTTACTGTCACCTAGAAGTTCTCCCGATATAAAGAAGATACATGTGTCAGCCAAATAGACACTTTTGGAGAAATCCAGCCTGCACTGACTGCCCCTTTGATTTTACTGCACTGTTTGAGAGAAGGAGGGGGACAGCTGCTCCATCCTCCTCACCCTCTGTGGCACAGATCTTCAGTCTGGTCTTTTCAAAGCTTTGACTGCTTTAAAATTGTGCACAGGACAATTCCAAGTGTGAGGTGCATCTGCTCAGCCCCTGACAGTTGCACTTCTGCTGTGGACTTGCCGTATTAATCAAACTTCTTGTTTTTTTTCCAGATCAAATGGTTTTACACAATCAAAAAGAGATGAAGTCTTATAGAACGCAAATCTTCCACTAACAACTGTATTAATAGCAATGTCACCTTACAGCTTGGCTGCTCACAAGTATGCTTTCTATGAAGGCGGTCTCCGCATTAAAATAAGGATATCAGGTATGACTGTGTAACTTTCCAGAGTTTGATGGGCCTCATACAGTGCTCTCTCTGTCTTCCATTCAAACTCACCCACTCTTGCATGGAGATTTTAACACGCAGACAAGGATGCCCAGCTTTTCATCAGCAAGCATAGTAGCAGTTAGAACAAAGGTAACAAACCATTTCAGTAAACAATGCATTCAAATCAAGGAGTCTGCAAATTTCTGACTTACAGGGCACAGGCCATCAGAACTGCAAAATGAAGCCAAGACCAAGAATTTGGCCCTGAAGAACTCTGGCACAAACTATGAAATCACATGACCAAGAAACTGAGCCTCCTGCCCCAGCAATACTGTTATTCACAAGCTGCCTCCACTCCCTTGATCCACTCTTCCCTGTATAAGCCAGTGGTCCCCTGGTTGCCTTGGAAGGAGGGTAACAGTGGCCAGCTAAGTAAGCATAGAGCTAGGAATACAAACACCACTTGTGTGCTATCCTGTCTGCCTGCATTGTACCAGTCCCAACTGGCCTCCTGGAAGAGGGCAGAACAATCCGAATAGCGACTCACTGCAGTTCACAGGGGAGTTAACTCCATACCTGGAGTTAAAAACTGCAGTGCTGCCAGGCTTCTGCCAGAGAAACAAAGGCTACACAGAGCCTAAGAGGGCGTCTTTCCAACACACATCATTTTTATCATTGCTGAGCAGGTTATAAGCAACACCAGCTTAGACAAACGTGTTAGAGTGCACCACAATTTTAAATATTTTGAAGGTTGTGTAGGAATTTCCTACTCATTGGAAACAGTGTCATTAAAACTACCTTCAATAACTGTATTGCTTCTCTGGGTCTGAGAACTCTGCTCCCTGTCCTGTTTGCTGAACAAACAGGCACATACGTTCCACATCAGGGTGAGTTAAAATTGTGTCACTGACTCTCTAAAGACAAAATCAAGGGGCATAGGTTAGCCCAAGGTATTTACATCAGGTATACATACTTTGAGGGTTCTTCAGATCCAGTCTCAAACAAATATTAAAATGTTCACTTTGGAACTTTCTATTTGAAAGACACCCTCTCAGCAGCTAACACAGCCTGGGCAAGCTCCTGGCCCAACACCATGTGTAGCTCTCCCGTGTGCATAGCAGGTACAAAGCTGCCTGGTGTTCAGTCTCATCTCAAAGAGGGAAGTGCACAGGATTTGTCACAGAGCCTGAAGTGCTTTGTTTTCAAGTGTGCAGACAATGTGGCCACAGGTAGAAGCAAATGTTGTTGTCTTAAGCTATGTATTTACGACTTCAAGAAGAAGGTTTAGATATTTCATAACCCATACAATTGCACCTCTCCTTCTTCTGACCCTCCTCATGTCCCCCTTCCCACACACACGCATACATACATGTGGCAGCCATTTGTTCCGATGGATTTAGCCTAGTTTGGATCAAAGCTTCCTCTACTTCATTTAACAGATTTGCTCAGATGGAAGGTCTCAGGGGAGAAATAATGTTAGTAAGAGGGGTTTTTTCAGCATTGAGTATGTAGGTCATTGGACTTTAAAATAAATTAAGAGAATAGTTTATATATTAAACAAGCCTCACAGTACATATTTCATGAAGCTATACTTAATTATAGGCTAATGCACACCACAGAGATACCATGAAGAAAGATTAAGCAGTGGTCCATAACGCAGTGATTAATACAATTATTAGCTGGCTGGCACAGAGCATCTATTATTTGGTACCATCATGAGAAACAACAGACCTCCAGTTTCTACAGCTGGTACTTTCTGCAACATGCAACAAACTGAAATGTTTCCAGAAACACAGGTGTCTCCGCACCTCCTGAGGCCAGAATCCTCACAGGCAGCAGAGGAATGCAAGGTGGTGAGAGCACACTTGTAGTTCCATTTCAAGTGCCTTTTACAGAGTTTGCCTCTTCACCACGGGTGTGTGGGAACATCCTACATTATCTACTGTGCAGCACAAGGCTGACTGCCTTCTTAATACTTCAAACAGTCTCTGATGTGAGGGGAGATTAATTTCAGTTGGAATTAAAAGCTGAGGACAGGGAAACATAAATATGTATCTACACTCCTTTGCTACAGTGATGGCTCCTAGGGACATGTACGATGCAATGGTCTTCTATATCAAGGCCTTGTAGACCAATGAAACACAGCTGTGAGATAAGCAAATCTTTTATGGATGTTTAAGACTTGCCTGTTCTGGAATCAGTGTCATGAACTGTAGAGCACATCATATTACTTACAATGGAGAGCTAAGAAGTACGCAATTTCCTTCCTTTCTACGTGTCCAATACCTTGTAAGAAAGCGATCAAAATTAGGAAGATTTTTTTTTTTAATAAGAAAAGCTAGAGAAGTCAGTGCATCCCAACAGAATGTCAGAAGGAGGACTGACAAATCCAGCGACATTTGCATCCTGATTTATAGACCCTGTTTTATATACTGAACTCAAATGTAAACTTGTTGGAGGACAGAGCACCACACTCCATTTCAGGAGTAGTCCTGTCCAGGAAGGGTGCTTGGCAACTTCTCAGAGGACATTACTCTGGCACCTCAACTCAGTGCTGCTCAGATCTGTGTTCCGGGTGAGTGAGCCCAGTCTGAATGATAAGACACCTGGTGTACAAAGTCACAAAGGGTATTTGAAAATGCTTTCAGGTCTGACTGGTCCTCTGTCACACTGCCAGGAGACACTGAACTTGGTAACAAACCGCATTTCACACGAAGACATGTTTAGTGACCTAAACCCACTAAATCTATGCCAGAACACTGCAGAAGGTGTAAAAAGAAACAAATAAAACCCACCCCAAGCCCCCAGATCACACTGCAGCTGATTCAGTCCAGATTTCAGATTATCTGTCAAGACTGTGTCACAGGCTCTACTGAGGCTCGTGATAAACACCATAGGCAGATGCAATGCTGTGCCACTGCTAGGAAAAGGCCAGAGCAGTCTTTCTCACATGCCTGGTCTTTTCCCTGCCCTCACACCGGCAACATCACTGCTGACCTCTTGCTCAAGTTCAGAATATGTCATTCTGTCAATACCATCTACCTTGATTATACCAGGCTTTATATAGAACAGGTTATGATCCCAGAGGGATGAAAAGCTTTTCCAAATTAAAAGCAGAATTTTAAAGAGGAAATACTCATACGTTCCTATGTAGTTTTCATTTGATATCCTCAAGGCTAACCCCAGAACTCAAAGTCACATTGATTGGAAGTGACTGTTTTTTCTAAGTGCAGTCATCTTACGAATTTAATAGAAGGGAAGTAATAAAAATGTGCTCCATACTTTAATTAGTTCCCTCATAACATGGCATTTCCAAAGTGGCAATGCCAAAGAAAATCATTAATCCGGGAGAACAGACAAAGACACTGTATGGGGCAAGGGGACACACCTCCAGGAGACACACACACGTGGCCCTTGTTTTCGCTTGCTGGTAAAGCTTACCTCGAAGACCGACTCTGATCACACAAAAGAGATTTGTGCTGATATTAAATATTAAGCCCCTTTCCACTTCTTTAGTCTTGTTAGAGCATCACAACTGAGAGACTGAAGTCCTTGAATAGTATATGGCAGCAGGATAAGTGCAAACAGCCTGTCTTTCTGAACACACATTGACCCTAAGTATCCCAGGCACTCGGCTTAAGCTGACACTATCTCATGATCATTTCCGCAGTCAGTTCTTTGGCCTACGCACATTTGTCTTACACACTTCTCGTGGCAGTAGCCTCTGGCACTACTTGGGGCATTGCTTGTACCACAGGAAGGAACTGAGGAAGCAACAGAAGCCCAAAGACATCTCTCACCCTTGCAGTCTCTTGTTACTTCTCCCTGGCCATCAAATGGGAGTAGATGTGGAAGTTTATAACTGCAGAAAGGAAACTCTGGGAAGAACTCACATTGGCAGAAATACTGCTAGAGAACAAAGCTCAGGTAACAGCGCTGGAGTGAACAAATGCAAACACACACCTATTCCAGGAAGAAGCAGTCTTGTTCAATGATGGCAAGGAGACTGGGGTTAAAAGTGGAGGGTAATTTGACCTATTTCTACAGCACACCTCCTGCCTTGATCTGTAAAAACCATACAGCCCCACGAGAGTCACAACTTTTCCCCCTCAGCACGTCTGGTTATAGAATAGAAATCAATACCTGTGTGCGGTTGAATGCTACTCTTGCAAAGACAGCTTGAGACACACTGGCTCTCTTCAGCTCATCTCTGACTTGCTGGTAAATGTCTGGAGAGACTTCCACCGATGAATTTGATGGCTCTGGTTTGACAGCTCTAGGGATGGGTGGATGATTCAAAAACTGCTGGTTGATAGCTTGTGGGTGCTGGTGAGCCAGCAGCCGGCTGACAGCAATCTGTTGGTTTATCAGATGGGCCATTGCTATCTGCTGCCTCACCAGTTGTGGACTGAGCTGAGGAGACAGGAGCCCAGGGTTTATCATTGTCTGCATCGTTGGCACTTGGTTTCGGATTGGAGTACTGTGGTGAATTTGGCCATGAGGAGACTGTTCGTTAGTTTTTCCCAAGGTTGCCAGCTGGTTGATATTTGGTAAGTGCATGGGACGTTGACCAAGAACACAATAGTCTGAAAGGTTTTCTCTTTCCACTCTTTCCACTGTTAAAAAAGAAAAATTTGTTTGCTGTCATTTCAATTT
This sequence comes from Dromococcyx pavoninus, assembly GCA_033558185.1. Classification (NCBI taxonomy): domain Eukaryota; kingdom Metazoa; phylum Chordata; class Aves; order Cuculiformes; family Neomorphidae; genus Dromococcyx; species Dromococcyx pavoninus. The sequence goes on along the minus strand of JAUMJL010000059.1, from coordinate 1,970,426 downwards.
GCACTTACAAGAGGACTGTTAGGGTAAGGGTTACTGCAGGTGACTGTATGTGACTGCACCTGCTTTAGCTTGCAAATCTACACTTGCACAAAAGCTTCATAGAAATATAAGCAAAAGCAGCACAAAGTAAAAGCAACAACAATAATTAACATTCTTTTGGACTTCTTGGGCATTACCCACTGCTCAGGAAGCCTCCTTATCAAACTGATACCAGGTATCATCTCCAGCTTCACTTCCTAAAGAAAGGAGCTTGGACCTCTCCACTCACACTGCCACTAACTTTTGAATCTGTCACAGAAAATTGAATAACTTTTAAAATGGGCCGGTGTTTCAGAATCACTGGCATCTTGGTGAATGAAAGAAACACAAATTAGTATCCACTCACATAAATGCAATGGAAAACAGACCATTCCCTGCAGCTCATGGAACAGCTTCTCATTACGAACTCAGCAACTACCATCTTTTCTGACATAAACTCTACCTTGCGTTATGTGTGGATGAAGTTATCTGGTAACGTCAGTTCACCCCAGGGCACTACAGCAGAATTGTTCTGCTTGTGTGAAAGCATGTTACAAAACCGTGCAATTCACACATGAGAAAATTTTAAAGCGATGCTTCCTACGTACAAAGACTCACTGCTATGAGTCTGTCCAGAAACCTTAAAGCATCTCTGCATGAATGCCCACTTTAAAGAAAGCGGCTTCACTCCCTTCAAAAAGACTTTGTTTAGCACAACAAAGACCCGTGATCCCTAAGTGACACCACTCTACAAAAAAAGGAAACACTACACACAAAATGTATATACTGTAATTTCATGTACTGATATGTACTGTCCCTTTCAATTATCTAACGCCAGTAATACTACACTATCTTTACACCTAACTGCAAAACTAAATCCACATATTACAAACTAAATTTCCTCTTAAAGTAGTATTTGAAATAAGAAACTAAGTTCAAAAAAGGACATAAATATAACCATTACTTGGATAATTTTAAGTAATCAGAACTAATTTTTTAGTAGTTTGTAGATTCCATGAACCTCACTACATGCAATTGGATAGGCATTTTTATATTGAGCTGATATAAAAGTATTCAGGGATGCATATCATACACCTAGAAAACTACTACCTCATTCTTGCATTGCTCTCAGCAAGTAACAAGATAGGATTTATTTCATAAATGCCATAATACTATTATAACTTGTGTAATGATTAATGACTGTATTCTTTGAACTCTTTCTTTAAAACATAATCTATATAAAGCTTTGAGGCTTTACACAGACAATACTCAGCATGACAGTTTACTCATGACTTTCTCTCTTTCTTTCTAAATAGAAAGACAGCTCTTTTCACCTTCTTGAGTCAATCTCAGAGGGAGAGTGTTGAATTCTCACCAGGGAGGGAGTTATGCCCTGAACACATACAAACACACACAGTTTCTATATTTAGAGGCGTCATCCTGTAACATCACAAATACTGAATTTTACAAATAGGTGTATTTGTACCCATACTTTTCTTGTAAGAAATTCTTTTAAAGTATTTACATTTTTCTTTTAAAGAAAAAAAAACACAAAATCTTTAACCTTCAATAATTGCTTGGAAAAAAACCCTTTAAAATAAAAACAAAGCATTTCTAAGAAAATTATTAATTAATTTTTTTCCACAAAAGGTAACATTTCAACCCAACTGGTATTCTAAATCAATCCTTACTTGTGCAGTGTATTCCAATTGTTAAATGCAATGTGAAACATGCAGTACACAAATGCTATTGCAGCAACTGACCGTTGTGCTGTGTTACTCACAGCCTGACACATAACACAGTATGTCAATTTGCTGAAAATACTGAAAAACTCTATGTGAATGCTGCTCCTCGTGATGACATCAGGCCTCACGGAAAATTAGGTACAGAAGGCTCTATGTCACTAGTCTCTGGCTTTAGGAACAGATATGAAATCAATGTGAAGTCTTAAATATAGGCAATGTTAATACCAGGGAAGGACTTGGTGTTGATGTAAAGATGTAACGCGTGGGAAGAGAGGCTGCTTTATCACAGCCCCAAACCATGTTCTGTAACACAGACAATTCAGAGCACTCGTGCCCATGCTATGCTCCCACTGCCTCTCTGTAGTAAGCCTGCACCTGAGTAATTCTGTTACATATACCCAGTTGCCAGCAAAACCAAATGTAATTATTCCAAAGGTGCAGTAGCTACTTGGCAATTAGGAATTAATCTGATGTAAATAGAATAAAGATGTTGCTCAGTTTCCATGAAATACTTGGAGCACCCTGCTAAAAGAAAATACAGTAAGAACTACTTTTGGTCTTCATTTACACCCCTGGAAATCTAGAGTCCTTCCACCAGGAGGTTCAGAAGAGCTGAGGTAAGTTCTGAACTATTTTTTAGTTTAAGAAATACAGAGTGAATAAGTCACTGAAACCAACAAATTACTACTTGTTAGAACACAAAAACGGTAACCAAGTGTTTTTGAAAATTTGGTGAGAAATAAATATAAATAACATTCACTTTCTGGGCTAAACCACATTTGCCAAGTTTCCACCCACTCCTGACTTTAGTGCCAAGTTACAAACCCCTATAAAAATAAAGTTTAAGATGAAAAGGCTGCCAGGCTGTTAATCTCTCCAGTGCTACTTGGAATTACAATTACAGAGAGACATCACCTGACTTAATTCCATAGGTGTATTTTTCCCTTATTATCAGTTTCCTTTTTCGATCACATTAGACTACACAGCCATGCATACACTTCCAATAAACAAACCAGATTCTAGTTACTTCAACTATTTCAATAATAAAAGGTTACCATTAACAGTTACGCTGGATGGAAAAAATGTGCATTACTCAACTACTCAAGACTCTTTCCTTCTCTAACACATTGCCTGTATCAGATTCCCTGTTGTTCTTTGGTAACTATGGACTGGTAGGGCTCTGCAGGGCTGGACAGGAGCAAGCCTGAGACAATAGCGAGATGGAGACTGGCACTGCCCTGGGAAGCAGGCCAGCATGCCAGAAATGCTCTAGAAAAAAGGCATACGGGAGCCATGAAGCTGCTGTGCCATCGATGTTCTGCCTCAGATGTTCTTGAAAGTGAGTTTTTCCATTTGCATACACCATTTTCCACAGTCCTACCCCATTACAGTCTTTCCCTTCTCCTTCCCTTTTTCGTCTCTTGCTCCACTCAAGCTGGAGATATATTTACAGCTCTTCCAGTCCTGTGTGAACTGGTTGGTACTTGAATATATTTCAATACAGAACAGTGAAGTCAGAGCAGCAGGGCCTTAAACTAGGAAGGAATGGGCTCTGTGGACATGTGTTGTGTACATTCCTGTGCTGCTGGCAAACGTCCTCTGCTAGCGATGCCTGTGCTAGTTAAACAAAGCTAGTCCAGGAGGCTGTTACCCATGTTACCCACATATCTATGATGTGACCAGAGCAAAAGACATGGCAGTATTTCCCTTTTCTTCCTGCATCCCACTGCCTGGTATATGATTCTGCATCTCTTTGCTTGAAGAGCTTCTTTTAAACCAAGTACAATCAATGCTACTGCCGTATTTCAGAGCTGTCCACTCCTCAAGCCATACAGTAGGTAAGCAGATTTGAGGTGTCTAGACGGCAGCTACTGTGCCAAGCTCAGCAAGCAGCTCTCAGAACACACCAGGATAGCATCTGCCATTCATTTTCCTATATCCCCTACATTATGTCACTACCTCTACAAGACAGTTAGAAACCAAAATAATCCCCAGAATGGGAGCAGCAAATTGTCATATTTCAATGTTCCTTTCTCTTCTTATAATGATTACCACGTGTGTCAATGTATTTCAACTCCATACTGTGTTAGAAACTTCCTGGATACAGCACAAAAGCAATCCAGTGCACCCTTCCTTTGTGTGATGTTCTCAACCTCTACCCAAATCTTCCTTGCACAGTCAAGCAGCTCACACAGTCCACAGCACAATAGCTTGGGGTGGTCCACATGTAACTTTCCATTCAAAAAAAAACTAGCTCAAAAGATTTAAAATACGATTTATTTCTCCACCTTCCCTTCCGCTCACCCTTCATTTCCACTAAGTTGTTAATAGGAACATTCTGACAAACAGCCTGTGGGGCATTTAGGGCTTATAAGCGGCACTGAACTGACTGACAGCAATAGAAACCAAATTCCTATGCACAATAATGGACACGGCATGGAGAGCGTAACATCTCCCAGCACTGGAGTGGGGCCTCTCCAGCACCCATGACCCAGCGAGTCCGGAATTTTCAGTCCCACAGGCATACAGGCACTTTGCCCCGGAGTAGGAAGAGGCTGGTAAAGAAGTGTTTTGTAATAAGTCACTAGCCAGCAGAATTGCCATGCTTCAATTGTGACAGGATGGCACCACCCAGGGCTGTGCTCTAGTGCTTCAGAGCATGCTGCTTTGTTTTATTTATTAGCTAAAACCTGGTGATCATAAAAGCCATTATGAGTGGTGCTCATGGCCAAGAAGGGAGAGCTCTGTGAACTCTAGTGTGCCCTGTACTCGGCTTGAGATAGAAAGGTTCCCACAGTTTCTCCTGGCTTAGCACCATCCTACTCACTGGAGCAAGACTTGAACTTTGGAGCTGTGCTTGGGGGACAAAGCGCTCTTCGGCACGGTACCACCCTCTGCCTCGGAGAGACAGGGCTGCTGCACTGCACCAAGAGGCTGCCCTCTTGCTTATGCTACATAATTATGAACAACTACTTTGTAAATAACAGAACCACTCCAGAGCACAGGAGGTACTTTTAAAGTGGTAATTCTGTATCTCTTAATCTATAATTAGGATAATTACTTATTTCTTTTAATCACAGCCCACTTAACCACTTCAGTGCAAAGGGCTGGTCTGAGGAGTCTCATATTCATTCAACATCTAATCTTTGTATTTACCCAAAGTCTCTCCCTGACTTTGTTCACTGTCTGATCTCTGCCAGGGCCATTTGTTCCTGCAGTCAGGACTGGAGAAGAAGCAGGCTGACCGGACAGGCAGGCTTGATAAGAAGTTGCCACTTTTAAAATCTTTCCCTTCCTCTGCTCCTGCAGGATAGCAAATAACCTCAAAATAGTTATAGAGTACATAAAGAAATTGGCTGGCTGCTGGTTGTGGGTAGCAAAGGTCTTTATCCAAGCCTAATGGAAAACAGACAGGAAAGGCCATCGTCTGTTCTTTGTTGTGTTGCAAATCATTCGGTTCCTACCAAGGCACAAATCACTATTTTGTATTTTGAAGAACCACCATTCAAAGCGGACTTTTGATTAGCATCAGTTTCTGCTGAACTGAGCAGAGTGTAGTAACATTGCTGACTCTCTCTGTTAAGCGGACCTTCTACTTCCTTTGTCCTAAAGACCAGATCCAAGTTATCCCTGGGGACACAGAGATGGCAATATATTTTCAGTCATTTCTGCCTAATCATAGTAAGTCATGTTCTTCCGAGGGGCTGTCCCTGCACTGCATTGCTTCCAAAGATGCTTGTCGGGAGAGAAGAACTTACCCCATGATCTTATTTTCAGATTATGTTTGGGTTACTGTACTGGTTCAAGAGGGCACACAGAATTCTTTATAATCACGTTAACATCATTCGTAGATAGGACACGCCAGACCCATCTGGCAGAGCAAAATATCACATTGAAGGTGTTTTAGTGACCACATGGTCTGATTCATGACTATTGGTCAGGTGAAATGGAAAAGAAGAAGAAGGACAAACATTACTCAGAACTGTCTGACAGAAACACAGAGAATACTGGTTTAGATGGACTTGTCTCACCTGATATAAAAATATCTTCCCTCCCGTCAAGCTGCTGTTGACAGAAATCTGTCCTGCTATTTAAGTACTAACCTTTTGTGGGCACCTCAGGAGGGAGGTGCAAACCTCCTGGAATACCCGGTCAATTGTGCAATCCCTCCAAGAGATACTCATGCATCTCTTCCTGACTCAAAACATCAGAGATGGTGAAAGGAATGAGACAGAACACAAACATCATTAAAGCAGACATATAAACTCTTCAGATGCTTCAAGAGAACAGAATTCAGTTCTGCTCTCAGAGCTATGTATTCCATGAAATCCACATGATCACTGCCAGCCACATTGCAGCTTTCGTACCAGGAAGGCTTATGCCTGTACCTAAGCTTCCGATTTTCCTCCCTTTCCAATCTAATCTCCACTAATGCTTACCTTCTAAAAATTGCTTTCCTTTTGAGCTAATGTTGTTGTCTGGCAGCACACAAAAATACTTTTTAAATATGAAGGAAAATATATTTTGAGATTCTGCAGATTAAAAAAAAAAATAGTGTTTGCTTCTTAGGAAATGAGTAAGACTGTTCTTTGCTAAGAATTCCAAAGTGGCTGGACACAAGTCCCAGCCTCAGCACACAACTTGTACTCACTGAGAAAAGCACTGTACTTGGAACAGGAGACACTTTAAAGCCATAGAGCTAAGTGACATTATTTAAACAGAATTGGCCAGTGTCTCTTAACCAAAAAAGGTATAATGGCCCTGCATGACAGGGACAAGAGGCCAGGCAGTTTCTCTATGGAAAAGTTTCCAACCTTTACTGTACAGACATATGTTTCCTAAAGCAGCAATGGCTGCAGCTCTGGCCACGTTCATGCGCAAGAGAGGGCACTCAGGTAACCGCACGTATCCTTCTGCCACAACACATGTACTATGAAGAGGGAGAACCTCTGCTCAAAAATAGCCAGAAGACTTGAAAGACATCCTGCAAAACAGAAAATCATATATGCACTTACTTCAGATAAAAGATACTTAAATAAGGGAAAACCCCAAAGGGTGTGCGTTAATTCTCTTTACAGAAAGGAATAGCCAAGAGGGCCACAACTCATAAAGCCCACGGAACACACTGCAGTAGTTAAGTTGTTTCTCCACCATACACATGCACAGATCTCCCCAGAATGGCACTTAACATCAAGGACAACACTGAAATACAAAATGCTAATGTGCGTGTGGAAAACAGTAGCCAAGGGGTCTATAATTCTTGCTGAATCTTGGCAACTTTAAGCTTTATTTAAAGAGAGAAGCCACCTCTTCCTCATGAACAATGCAAACAGCAAACAGACTAAGAAGATGTCTCTAAGTTAAAGATGATCTTCAGGTCATATAAGTCACCTATATGCTGAAAAGCTGGTCAGCAAATTATGTCATTTTCTTTGCTTTTTCCTTAAGAAAGTGAGGAAAGTCCTATTTTTAGTGAAATAAACACAGTCAGGAACGTAAAAGTAAGCAAGGGGAAAATTACAGTAATGTTAAGAGCCACAGAGCCGACCTGAATGACCCTAACTGGTTTAGTGCCAGAGCTGCCACTAATACCCAAACAAGACATGAAATGATCCCTTCTTAAAAAACTTCACATTTGTGCCTCAATCTGTTAGTTAAAAAGGCAAAAGGTCAAGATCTATATATGCATATATACACACCCATACACATATATAACCCCCTCTATTTACAGAGAGAGAGAGATATACACACACAAATATTAATAAATAGGAAAATTTTAAAAGTCAAAAGAAGTGTTTGGTAAAGATCCAGGGTGCCTTCTCATGAGGCTTCCACAACATCTACTTCAGAGGAACAATTAAAAACTACTCCTCCAAGTACATAACGACATTTTTCTGCAGACTTGCACTGGTATTATCACAGTGCTGCAATCCTAGGTTCCTTCAGCCTGGAAATAAGAAATCTGGGAGCCTTACTGAACCCTGTTTTGTTTCTGACCTCTCTCAACCTACAACAGCCTCTAGAATGCATCATAAGAGAAACAGATTGCTTTGTCTATCTGTTACGGGAAGTAAGCAAACATACTTTCAAGAATAAGACAACACACAAACAACAAATCAGTAAAATTGGAAAAATCAAAGAGCAGCCAAAGCAGATTCTCAATTTAAGGAAGCTATACAAGCTTCTTCTTACATTCCTGATCTGTTGAAATAGAAATAACTGAGCGCTGCTCCTTTAAACTGGAAAACCTCTTCATTCCACAAAAATTTTGAGACAGCCACAATCTAAAAACTCACATCCACAGAAATCTCTATTTTGACAGCTATTGACGGCAGAAGCAAAAATGAAATGTTCCTAATACACAGACAAAAAAAATATGTCTTTTTATTTTTAAGTTCACAATATATTTATTTCTTCTCTCTGACTTCCTGACTTCCTCCCACCAAGCTAAGTTGTGTCATCAGGCAAAAAGAAAAAATTCACACCAGTGAGGAGTTTCAGTTGTGAAAGATTTCTGATACAGCGATGCAGCGATAGTCCTTCTGGTAAAAATAGAAAGCATGACACTTGGAAGTGAAACATGTATTGAGAAACAAAACTAAAAATTATTCAAAACGCTACAAACCCCAAACAGTAGACAACGAGTAGGTTAACTGGTACAAGTTTTACCCCTTGATAATGATCTGAGTTGCATGGCAAAGCTCTGAAATACTTCTCTCTGTACATCTACACTACTTATATAGTGTTATTTTTATTTGTGCGTGTATTTGTTAATCAAATTAAGAACCTATGCAAACCTCATAAATAATTATTCATATCCTGAATTTCAACAACGTTGAAAATTCAGCTCGTTGAGCATCCAGAGAAACCATATGAGCAGTTCTCAGCTTGAAAGGCATAACCCCATGGGACTGGGTAGGAGAAAGATGGCTTGAGAACTCCTGGACTACATCACTGCCATACAATTATCATCGCAGCCTCTAATGTGTAACCTTCATTAAAAGGGGAAACCGTGATTCTTCATTCAAGTAGCTTTAAATGCACCTACTCCCTGTCATGTATGCAACGGTGCACCAAAAGCCCTCAAAAAAAAGAGAAAAATTTAAAAATAGAGTTTAAAAAATGTCTTGCATAGTAATATTAAAATAATCCATGATGCAATTTCTGAACAAAATTACAGCACAAACTAGACACCTTAATTACCACTCCAAATTATTACATACATCTATGGGGAGGAGAGAAAGCTCACAGAAGAACCGTAAACTTTTCATTTCCCAACTATGTAAATTTTCCATTAGAATCATGTTAATACAAGCGCTGTTTCAAACAGCTACTTGTATCCCACGGAGACTGGAAAAAGTGGACATCCTATTCCAGGTAGGCTCAGAGCCAGGAGACGACAAAATGCCTCCATCCTCACGCGAGCCCGGATCTGTCTGTATACAAACTCTTGAGCTGCTGAATAAACTGTGAATGTCTTAAAACCTTAAGGGGCTGGGGCGGGGTGGGAGAAAACATTCAAGCAGAATTTTATACCAACATCATCTTGACACAAGACAAAGTTACCATGCTGAGCTGAACTAACCGAAAACTTTTTTTAAATTACAAGCACAAATAGTTTAGCTGTCTTTTCGGTGAATTCAACAGAATGCACACTGAGAATGTTTACTTGAGATTTGATGCAATTCCATTTGTGTACAGCTTTTACATCTGTTGCTAATGTTATCAAATTATTGATTGTTCTCTTTCTTATATTTATTTAAACATTAACTAGATACTCAGCAACCTGATGCTTTGCCTTTTTTTCCTTTTCCAGAGAACTTTTCATTTTTGCACACTTCTGTTGTAATTACTTCGATCTTCCAGAGTGTACAATTATTTTACTGTTTATTTATATCTATGAGAAATGAAAAAAGTTTGACCTAGGAGATCTATATGTGGCAATTTGTAACAGAATCACATAGCTTATGTTTAGAAAATTATGGTTTTGATTAAGGAGCAACCATTTAGTTCCCACTGTTTTATTAAAACAGACATTAGCAGATAATAGGAAACACATTTAACACTGTAGGCTGCATTTAGTTTGCGACGTCAATAAAGTTATTTGGAAGCCCCTTCCTATTTTGCATTTACCACAGTTCGTATGAATTTTTTTTGCTTTTACTTTCTAATAAGCAGCTCGAGTTACACATGGCTATGCGTGCTAGTCCTGAAGACTCTAAATTATAGTTTTAGCCAGTCTATTCAGATTACAACCCAAAAATTTAATTACTGCATCGTTCATCCACCTTCATGGAAAACCTAAGTCCTTTTTTTAAAATTATTATTAAAGGAGTACGTGATGACTGAATCATGTAACTCAAGTCACTGATTTTGCATACTAACTAAGCTGTCTCGTAGGGATATCTGCCTACAGAAAAGAAATAAAACTTCATAAAAACAGAGATGATGAGAAACTGAAACCATCCAAAGAAGTGCAGAAGTTCCATGGCTGTTTATTCTCCATGTACCACTGTACCTGCCATAGAGTCTTTGTTTTCTCTCCCACTCATTCGGTTGATGAATCAACACTACTTGAACTGCTTTATAGCAGCTTGTGTTTACTTCACACATACCTTAACCTTCCTTTTTCTACTCCTGCGAACACACACATATACTTCCAAACAGCAACGACTGGCTTCATCTCTTTGAATAGCACAGATACAGAGTTATCTGGCAAACTCTTCAGGTTTGGATCCTTGACCTCTTGATTGAGGTCTCATTCTGCTTTTACTGCACTTTAGAATTTAGCAGTGCACTTACTAAGTAAAAAAAAATAAGAGTTTAAAGAATTCAATGCTTTAAGAATGGAAGAAAGTGGAAGACAGCAGTGTGCTAGAAACACTCAGAAGCTGTAGTGGCATCTCCACAGTTAAGAACACTACAGTTAAGGGCTTCCAGTGCCTCTGCAACTGGCACCCTTGCCCAGTTGGGAAAGAAGAAGGGAAAAAAATAATTTAAAAAGCCTGTCTCTGTTCTCCTAGAATGGCAAGTAAAAGCGAACGGTGATGACCTTGAAGCTGTTTGATTCCTTTGATTGTTTTTTAACCAAGAGTATATGTTAGAGCACTTCAAATAAAATTATTTTATTAAGAGACACCATTTAAAGAAAAGAAATGAAACACTTCTGAGTCCCACAATGGCAGCTTAGAGAGAGGAGAAACTACCCAGTTCATTTGGCACGAGGTTGCCATGTTCCAAAATGTCCAATCAAGATTTTTACTTCAAGCCTAAATCATTTTAAGAGGTGAAGAGCAACACCTCCGTTTCCTCATCTGCATCATCACCTCACTTCTGCGTGAAAAATCTTCCTTCCAGACGCAAATAATTTTAGCTTAAACCACTTTTGCAGGTTTTTTCCCCCTAGTGCAAATCTGACCACTAGAGACCCCAAGGCTGGGTGCCTTACATGTGTGCTCCGCACACAGGAAAACCAGACGCCTCAGAACTTGTTCTGATATTTTATGCGATTTTGTTTCATGTGTTCCTAACTCAGGCAGCAGACTCTTTATAGTATTATTATCCAGATTTCTAGTCTGTCCTGTGGAAATTAAACAAGCAATCTTTCATAGCTCATCTATGCCAGTCTTTTAAAAGAGAGATGGCAGATTTTTTGAAAGATGCTGATCTTCATGCAACTAAAAACACCACGACTTCTCAAGAAGGACAGGACATTACCCTCTTTCTACGTAATGCTTATGAATCCTGTTATGATTTTCCTGGCCACTGAAAGGATCACAGACAGAAGCAACACAAATAGCCTGTGTCTTCTTCCAGACAACGAATATTCCCTTCAGCAGTGGAACAGAGAGAAATATGGTGAAAAAACCTAGCACAGGGTAAAGCTGATCTCCAAAGCTGACTGACATTTGGGGAAGGAGGAGCCACTTGCTACTGCGGAAGAGCTTTTGACTGCTCCCAAACGCCTGCTCAAAGTACATGTGTGTTTTAAAGCAAAAAAAATACCAAAACAAATGGTGGAGTACACATGCAAGTTCCTCCCCAAAGGAAAGGATGAATAAAAGCACAAACTACACATGATGGACGCCTGTCACATTGTGTGTGTGATCACACATTCCAGTGGTGCGAGTGGGATGAACTTAACGAAGAATAATTTTGCTGCCTCAAGCATTCACTGCTAACCAACTAAAACAATTTCATTGGAGAAATAATAAAAACAATGCACTATTTCCAACTTAACTTCAGTGGGCGCAGCACCTTATTATTTAGCAATGTCTCCTAACCAAAAGAAATGAAATGCACCACTGGTATCCAGATTCCATATAATAAAGCATGACAGAAATGCCACTGCACTTAGTGGTATTGAAAACTGTGAGTGAGGGCACATGTAACATAGAAAGACAGTTTTTTAGCTTTCATGAATAAAACACAACTAAGGTAATTTACACAGAGATTTAACTTTTAAATTCAGAGCTACTAGAATGTTTTTTTCCAAAACATTTTAGTTTAATTTAAAACACAGTTGATCTTTCAGCACAGCTAAATAGGAAATTTTAAGCATGTTTTAAGTGGCCTGTGTTTTCATGCCAGCCTTGCTTGTAAAATATCAGATTTAATTTCAAGTGTGCTGTGACTGTGTCCTCTTTGTAGACCAGTTCACTAATATTATTACAGCTTATTATCATTTTTACTGAAAGCAAATAATCTCAAACTGTCAGCAGAAGTTCAAGAACTTGGAAAATCACAAAAAAAATCAATTTACCTTTAATCTTCTTGTACTTTTTGTACCATCTCCCAAACTCCTGGCACTTGGTTGCTGACACATTGGCATAGTATGTGCTATTTACAATGGACGAAATCATACTCTGGAAATACAGAAACAAAGACAAAAGGTGTTTTAAAATATCTTGCACAATTAGAAATCTTTTCCAGGGAAACTGAATGACATGTGAGTGCAGAATGATCATCCATTTCCCACTTAAAAACCAAAAGAAGTGTCTGCAGGGTACAAAATGTTGTTTTATTCTCCATTCTATATTCCCAGCCATAAATAAAATTACAAAATAATAATGATTATTTTGCATAATATTGTAAAAAAGATGCAGTACAAACCTCAACTGAGACCTGCAGCTCAGGCTGGAGGGGGGAAGCAGTTCTACTTTACTTTGTGATATTACAATATCTAAACTTTACTTGCATAACACCAGGCAGTGCCATGCTGGGGAACACATGCTCACCGCACCCGGGTGAGAACAAGCCTGATTTAGGAACCAGATCCTAAAGGTAAGATTAGATGCTTCAGCATGCATAATCCAAATAATGCTTTTCAGATGTCTCTGTTCTGCTTCCAAATGCAGCAAGACCACACAGCCAAGAATCGGAGAACATCCGTGCTACTCGCTGCAGAACAACAGTTAGGCAAATAAGTTAAATTAATATAATTCATAGAAACGTGCAATTAGCCCTTGTGTGAAAAATTACCCAAAAGAGAAATTAACAGTGCTGTTCAGAGCAAAGGAAAGTACACATACTACGATACAGAACAGCTAAAACCCACAACAAAGCCGAACAAAACTGAAATATCACTTGCTTAACCACCACCCCTCTCTGTTCTTTGTGAGTTCCCTCTAAGCGACCTTTAGTACAAGCCCATTGAAGCAGTGAAGAGCAGAGTTGCTTTGCAGCACCTGATACCCACAAAAACGACACTTCATATCTTGGATGCCCCTGCCCATAGAGTGAGAAAGCCTGGTCACTGGGAGTTCTTCCTTTCTTTTTTTTCTTTCCTCCCTTCATCCATTCTATACAGACGGCATCTTTTTAACAACATTTTGCTTTCCTTCTGCCCCCTGAACTCTTCCAGGGTGAAATCATTCCCAGCACGTTTCATTTCCAGCAAGGAAATTGAATCTAACACCACTAATACATGGGAGTCAATGCACCTTCACCAGGAACGATGGTTTCCTTAAGCCCTCCTTCCTTAATGGCAAAGCTCAGTAAAAGCCCCGCTACACTGTGTGACCTGCAGGTTCTCGTGCAAAACGGGATTCTGGTCATCTCATCTCTGGAAAGCTACAAAGCATGCACATTGGCTTACTCCATTTTAACAATGCTCTGAAATAAAAAAAAATCCCCTTCCTCTTACAGATTCATCCAGACTACTACCCCATTCAGTGTAATATCACAGGACTCCAGCTGTTCCTGAACTCTTGAGTTTTGGGGACTTAAAAAATGTGAGCAAAACTGAGACAGTTAAGACAACTGGGTGGTGCAGATTAGTTTCATTCTTCAACAGCTAACTCCATGTTCAGTAAAGAGGCTCCTCTGCCTTTTCATGTTAACTCTCCCACTCAAAGGCTGCTATGGCGCACTGCAGTGGAACCTGAAGACTATGAACTAAGAGCCTTTTCAGTGGCAGCTCTCATTTCTAAAACTGAGATTCAATTTTCTAATTAAAATCAATATTTTGAGACATAAACCTAGCATTGTGGCAGTCAGTAGCAATTCCCTGCCCATAAATCGTCCCTTGCTCCAAGTCACTTTAACAAGCAACAGCATTCTGAAAGCCTACACGGAGACAGCCTCTGCTAAGGAAGGATTTTAAACAAAGCCGAGCTGAGATAACTTGCCTTTTTTTGGAGTAACTTTAGTTGAATTTTCAGTCACTAAGGAAAGTGGGGAAATTGCTTAAGCTCTGTCAATGTAACGGTTTCTCCATTACATACTCCGTTTTGGTTTCTCCCCTTCTTTTCCCGAATTCTCTAGCACTACAATAAACTGACATCACCGAAATTGTGGGGCTGTTAAATATCACAAAATAGATGAACCCATTAACCTTTACTTGGGAAAGTAAAACTTAGACCAAACAGCAAAATCAAACAGTAAATCAACCCTTGGTGAAAAATCCTGGGACAGATTCTCTTGAACTGCTCGACAGCAGAGCTGGAGAAGGAACCATAACAACTTTCAAGCTGTATGTCCTCACTATTAAATGGCAAGGAATCCTTGGGCTAGTTGTGCTAGGAATCTTGATAAGTCTGCAAAAATGAAATATCCATTCAGAAGGGAGTGGCAAAAAAAAAAAGAATAATTGCAAATTTCTAAATAATGCCTATATTATTCCTGGAAAAATCCTTAAAGAAGGAATAGATTAGATGAAGTAGCAGATACGTTTGGTATGTGTGTGGCCATGCCAGCCACGTGGAATGAAAACTACTTAGACCGGGGCTAAGAAATATCCACACAAAGAAAATCTGGTGCAAGTAAGCTCAAGGAAAAAAATATGGGATGTGCTCACATTCCCACAAATTCTTGCTCCAGCAGAGACAAAACTCATAGTCAGTGCTGAAATGAGTTATACAACATACAGCAAAGACAGAGGTCTCTATGCAAAGATGGAAATGCTGAAATAATTGGATTACTTTCTGCCACACATGCTCCCCCCACCTACCCATCTTCTCCCCGGTTCATTAACTGGGATTTATTTGTTTGAAAAGGAGCCGTATGCGAAGGGTAGCTAAGCTGCAGCCACGTAATACACCTCGCAGAAAAAAACAGAATAATTTTAAATCAAAGTGAATGATTACATTTCCCATTAGTGGCAATCAGAATCCCCAT
Organism: Dromococcyx pavoninus; assembly: GCA_033558185.1. Taxonomy (NCBI): domain Eukaryota; kingdom Metazoa; phylum Chordata; class Aves; order Cuculiformes; family Neomorphidae; genus Dromococcyx; species Dromococcyx pavoninus. Next base: position 1,955,046 of record JAUMJL010000059.1, on the reverse strand, counting down.
CTGGGCTGCATGGAGAGCTCAGGCACTGAGAATCAGAGACGGAGCACCGTCACTGGCGGGAGCGAGAGCTCCCTGCGCTGCCCCTCTCCACTTCTGTACTTGAGGCACTGTGAACACATTAATAAACAGCAGCATTTACTCTGCAGTTTGACTCCTAAGAGACCACTCTGCAATTTGCTGCTGTCAATAATATATTAACCACAAGGGGGTTGTAATGACATTTCACATTTGGCACGATATTTTTTTAAAACTGATTTGGGAGAAGGAATTGTATTAGAGGCATATTCAGATGATGGTAACAGACAGCTCCTATACAACCTTCCATTGTATCTTTCGCATTTTGTGATCCAAAATAAAAGAGGTTGAAACTTTTCATGGCAATAACAACTACAATAATAGAAGTTACATTCTGGCAGTCCCAGTTCAAGGGTTAGTCTCTGTCACTTACACCGTTCTAAAAGTAAGCAAGTTCAGTTTTCTACTGAAGGATCTCCTTTTATCTATGTTCACTAAATAAACACTGGGGCAAGGATTTTTGCTGCTACATTCCTGACATCAGGAATTTTGTAAATCTGTTTTAGACTGAGGCTATAGAAGGAGTAAACCAACTGCAGCATTTCCACCTGGTAGGCTTTGAAACTGAAGTGGGAGGAAAAAGACCCAGACAACAAATGAATTCTGCATATGAAATGATGACTAGTTTAGTTATATTGGATATTGAAGAAGACTGGGCAGAGACAACCGTATGCTGCAATCATCATTAGCTGACCAGATTCCACAGATAATTCTATTTAAAGAAATTACACTTAAACTGTGTGAAAAGAAAAATACTTTCGTATTCAGCACACTTACACCCTGTGCATATCTAGATCCACTGCTACGCTTTCGGTAAGCAAAGCAAGTTACATGGCTTTCCCTTACACAGCCTTTCCATTCCTCTTACTTCTCCAGACCCCTCACAGCTAAGACAGATGAGGAACATGATACCTACCAATTGTAAAGACCTAAATTCTGCTCTATATCTCAACTCTGCTCTTTGCCTGGTGTTGTAATCATAACACAATGAGGTAAATTTGTGCTGATTTTACATAGAAAGAATTCTTTTGGTTCACAGAGGCTTTGGATCATGAATCACAGAATCAGCACACAGTGCAGTGCAAGACAGGCAACAACAGGAGAAAAAATGTTGGATAAGGGCTAGCAAAGCAATGAATTTTTAGCAAGCAGGGAATGTTTTGACTTTTTTAGGATACAATCAACAGATTAACCTATGATTCTAATAAATTTTTCAGAAGGCAATGTATTTTTCTCTCCTAGCAAACTTACTTGGTCTGGGTGCTGAAGTGTTTTTCTGTTATTTTTTTAAAGGCAAGGAGGATTCAGTCATGAAAATTTTATGAGTCTCTCATTATGAAAACCTCAAGTACAAATAGAGCTCATGATATCTGTAGGAACTTCTGTCTTAGACATGACACCACTGCCGTTTATAAAGCAGTCATGGAGAATAAGAGAGAGTTTTTGTTCTTTTTTTAATATAATTCCATATAAATTTTTGTTGCTCTTTCCTAGAAACTGGGGCACAACTGTTAACACAGCATATTTTTATCATAGTTGGAGGCTGATGAGAGCTACCTATGGGTTGGGGGGGTAGGTCTATGCCAGTGGGAAGAAGACACTCCATCTTGCATTTAAGGATCATTAGCCCTATTGCAAAAGGGTTCCATAAAGATCTAACCAAAGAATTTACATCTCTCTGAACAGCAGGGTAAAAATCAAACAACTCATTCATAATTTCCACCAAGCAACCCACTAGGAAAACATAGCATAAAGATTCCCTTTTTCATGTTAATCAGAATTTCTCCTTTCTACGGAAAACAAGAAATTGACTTGGTACATGGAATTGTTTAGTAAAAACCCTTTACTGAACAAATATGAGCTTTAGATCTTGTAAATCTGTTTCTTTCCTGTGCCTGTTAAAAACACTGACCTGTGAGAGAGGGCATTCTTTGGCTAATGTGCTCTGATTCATCTCTTTGAGCAGCTCCTTTAAGGCATTGCGAACTGTGGCGTGGTTCCACTGCTCTGCTGGCAAGTCTTCCAACTTTGAACAACTGTTAGAACAGAAAGCAAAAAGTAGATAGAAACATCACCTACATAGATGCTTATCTTTGTATACAAGTGCTATAGACCTTTAAGCAGAGACCATAACCTCAGAGTTTCCTGCTTAGGCAGTCTATCAAGGTGTTTCTCCCCTCATTCCCCCTCCCACCAAGCCTGACTCCCAGAAGATGCATAGTTTAACTAAAAGAATGACAGGACACGGCAGGAATAGCACCCAGTCCTATTACAGTATTCTATGCATACTTAAGCATTCCCTCTGGGGCCTGCTGGAGAGCAAAGAAACTGCGTAAAACAAGCCCCAGAAATGGCTGGATAAAGCCATCCTTTCCAAACAGAGAAAGATACTCCTGCTGGGATAGAAAAATAATCATATATGCCACAGTGCCACTAAACAGTAAAATCCCTAAACATTAAGGGCCTTCGCTTCGTGGAGGTAAGGCGTTGAAAACTGAGCTTGATTTTATACAGGTTCTTATACTGCCCTCATTGCTGAAGTATCCGAGAGCTTTTCAGAAGCACATGAAGCCATATGCCCAACATCTGTCACATGGAGTGCATCCTCACTTTCATTCTACACGAACTGCACATGCAGTGAAGCTTTTGTCTTCCTATGACTTGTGCCTCTTAATTTAACAAGCTTATGGTCTGTAAGTACATACATGGGGACAGACGCAAGAAGCACATCAGAAAGTTGGGAGGAGCTTATCACTGCCATTTATGCCCCAGAGACATAATGCACACTCTCCAATCAACCTGTGAGGTGGTTTGCCTTCTGCCTATACAGCCTGGCTTTACCCTCAGGGTTGAAAGGTCAGTTGTGCTTGAGGAGTTCAAGTAGTCACTGCCCATCTTTATCTGAAAGTCACAGGAAATCTTTTATTTACATGGCATCAAGGCATTCAAGCACTTTGAAGATAAAGAATGAGACCTTGATCTTGTGTTGATACCCCCCCATAATACAGATGTAACAGTAGGCTATATGGACTCCTGGGAGCTCATACTTCTGAGGAGATGAGTTACCGCACTAAGTTTTATAGTGGCTACAGGCTCTAGATGCTCTTTTACGGCTATGCAGCAGAGATGCAGTCTAGCTGAGAAATGATAACAGTGTAAAAAAACAAGGAAAGGCCTGTTAGCGGGAACTGGAAACCCCAAGCCCCATCAGAGACGTAACAGGAAAGAAATGTTGCTGCTTGGGAAGTTAATGCCAGTGAGGCACCAACCACTTCCGAATTCCAAACTGAACTGAGCAGTTGGACGGTACGTACTGGACAGCAAAGAAACACACACAAATCACAGTGGACCCCTCCTCTGCTCAAGTTCAGCTTCAAAGAATTCTAGGCAAATTATTCCAGGCTGTCTTTTATTTTTGCCTCTTTAGTCTGACATGTCCTGGCAGTGTTAGGCTTATCAGCAGGTCTAGAGTGTTGCCATGCATTGCCAGTGACCTGGCAACTCCTCACGTGGACACCAGTAACTATTTGAGGACTCTTTTGAAGGCCAATACAGAGAAAGGGGGAAGAAAAAGTGGGAGTGGAGGAAGGAATGGCATGTAAGTGTAAAAGTGTCAGGAGCTCTTGCTTTGCTAATCAAAACTAGCATTCAGGGAAGGAAAATATTTTTCAAATGCCACATGGAGCTGCAGTAACACATCCCTTCCTCATCTTTTTGCTCTCTCACTGGGAAGATCACTAGAGTAAAAAAGGAAAGCCAAAAAGTTCTTCTCTTCCCCATCCCAACAACTGGCAGTAGAAGACCGAGATTCTCACAATGCAGCCCCTGGAAAAAGGCAATGAGTTTATTTTTTGATACAATAAAGCCTCGAGAATTCATTAAATTAGGGATTGTGAAAAGATCTGCCTTTAAAGGTCCCAAGTCTTTACTTGATTTGAGTTCCTGCTCCTCCCCTCTCTGCTACCATATTGCTACTTGTTGGAACATGAACCTAAAAGCTGCCAGGTGACCCAGCCTTCTTTTTCCTTTCATTTCTTCAAAAGACCAGAAATTAATGAATACAGGATGTTCCAATCTCTGTAGAACGCTGCAATCGACAGAGTAGCTCAGAGAACAGAGAAGGACAGATGTTCAGAAACACCCACCTTTGTAATTGGATTTTCAATGTCACAACATGATAGACATCTTGTAGCATGTCGGCTACTGTCGCATCTGGTGCATCAGTCACGTAACTGAGAGGGAGGGGATTCCACCTCCCAAGCTTGATTATTCCTAAAAAGAAAACAAAAAAAAAAATCATACTTTATATTTTATTGGCCTCTTACTAAACCCTCTGATAAGCTTGTTTGTTCATGAGATACAAGATCTGCTTTGAGGTTTATTGCAGTCTTGCTCAAAAAGATGTGTTGGACTGACTCTGAAGCAAACAATTGGGAAGAGTCGGAACAGATTTTAGATTCTTAGCAGAGAGCTGCTGACATGTTCCTGGCTCTTAAAATACTTCAAGGAAGCACAGGAGGCCTCCTCCCTTCACATCTTTCATCATCCCACTAAAACCTAGTTCTCTAAGTTAGAAGAAGCTTTAAATAACCTATCATCCTGATTTTGCCGTCTACAAAACCCTATAGTAAGGAAATGCACTAGTTTTGACTTGAACAGGAAAAATCTTATGTGTGGGCTTTCAGCACACAGTTACAATCTAGGCATGCTACGATTCCCCATGTGGATAGATGGCACTGGAAACCCACCAAGTAGGAAGAGTTCACTCCCAGCTACAAGCTGCACTATGCAGACGGTTGCTTTTCTTTGTGAAAAAAAAACAACAGTGAGCTGCTGACCACAGATCCAAAATAGCATTTTGGAGGCGCAGAAGAATGCTCGAAGGTCTATTTCTACTTCTGTTTGTTCTTTAATAGAGATCACCACCTCTTCTGGATGAGCTTGTCACAAAGACCATAAACTTGGATGGTAAACCATTTGGTGCAGGGGTATTATTTCTGTTTAGACAATTGCAGAGGGCCCACCCACACCAAAACCAATGACTAATACCCAGGAATGACTTCCAGGAAGACGCCAAACAAAGCAAGCCACAGTGCCACCTTACACGAGAGCAAAGCAGTTTGGTCTCGTTCTGCATTATCACAACTATCACTTTTATTCCCCCCTCCATCACGTTCCCACTGTTCTGTTCACATAACTTTTCTCAGCACAGCCCTACAAGACAACAATCATCTTTCTTCCCATTGAAACTGATGCCTTTTGAGGTCTTCTTATATTCTTTTTTGATCTTCAAAAAGACCATTTGTAAACTCTACTGCCAGAAATACACTAATACAGGGGAAAACTACCTCCTCTGTGACAACAGGAGCTCCAAGAACCCTTCTTGGGTATTTGGAAGGATGCCGTGATGCCCAGAATCTTCAACCCTCTCCTCTTCACCTTCTGCTCCCAGTTCTTCACCAGCTCTGGAACTAATGAAACTAAAGGCCTTTTATTCTGATCTCCCAAATATGATCATAAAACAAATACTACCTCTGAAACTGTGAAACAAGCTCCTTGCACAGAGACAATAACAGAACACAGTGCTTAGGAGTCCATGAAATATCTGCTATGCAATATTTTCTTCCCATTCCTACACAAGTTGAAGTTGAAATAATTTTAGTACAGTTCCTTTTCTGGAGCACTTAAATCTCTGCATTTACCACTGACATACTGCTTTACAAGGTTTTCTATCACCGCATACTGAAGAAGCTGGAAATGACCTATTTCGTCCTTGGTGGCACAAAGTTTCAAGGTAACATTCTGGTACAGACAGCCTAATATTTCAAGAGCAGGTTAGAAAGCTTTTGGCAAGAGGACATCTTGTCCAAATGAAACAAAAAAGTTTGTAAGTGTTGCTTGATATCCAATGCTTGAAAATAGGGCATAAACAGAACAAAAACATTCAAATGATGCACTGTTTCAGTATTAAGATTTAACAATCTGGTGCTGAATATGCTGCAGTATAAATAGTGCCTGGACTCAGATCCAGTAGAGTAACACACAGCACTCATTCACAGCACCGTATGTCTCCAGTGCTGGCTCCTTGAGTCATATTCCACTTGCCAAGAAAAGTTGTTTTTCTTAAGGGGATAGTTTACTGAATGTTATCTCTGGTGACAAAAAGAAATGCATATAGTACAGCATGTATTAGTCACGAAATGAGCATCAAGGGTCCACCGAGTGAAATGCATGCTGGGAAAACACAGTTTAGCTGCTGACTTCCTTCACCCTCTTCTGCTATATAATAATTTAAAGACAAAATCACCTAAAAATCCAGAAATCTATACCAGATTCACAGAACACTTGGCTTCCTATGTTTAATCATGCCAAGTTTTCATGCAATTGAAAGAATAAGCATCATATGTGCCCCATAAGTCACATCTAAATTGGTAATATCTTACAAGAGGCTTTATTTTTCTTTCAATGAGAAAAGCTCTCAGAGAGTGCACCATCTGCAACTGCTTGGGCCCAGCAAGCCTGGTGAGAGACAAAGAGATGGTCTGTGGTCATTGAAGTTACCAAAGGTGTCCCCAAACTCAAAAAGAATAAAGAGAAACCCCACAACGCAGCCACACTGCACCATGGGAAACACTACGCAAATTGTTTTATTGCTACTGCTGGAAGTTAGGGAGATGTTTGAGGTTTTTAATCCTCCTCTACAACTGGAGAGGAAATTGTTTTGGCTGGATTTAGACAAACACAGGTGCTACCATAACACTTGGTGCCTCTGCATGTGAACACCTGCTGTGAGTCCTTTACTCCGCGTTACCCCACTGCTGATGGACACTATTTTTTCAGCCGGTGTGATAGGACGTGTGAAATTTTTTTTCCAGAGTGTATTAAACTGGTCCAAAGGATAGCCAGAAGCCATGGTTTCCATCCAGCTTCTCAGCAGACTTCACAGGTGGCTTATTTCATGGCACTGACACCTTACTTAAGGCAACTCTTGGGCTGTATTTCAGAAGATGATGCCAGCTTGTTGAGCAAAGGTATTCTTTACATACTAGAACACATCTCTGAATTAATGCCAAGTAAAATCTGAGTCAATCAAAATGGTCCCTCTAAAGAGGTCCCTTCTCATGCAGAATGGGACGTTTCCAGCATTAACAGCAACCCTGAAATGGCAACAGCCTGGATTTGCTTCCACATACACGTTTTTTATTGTTCCTCTCATTGACTCCAAATAGCACAGCTCAGGCCTTTAAAGAAATCACTTTAACTGGCCTGACTGAGCTTTTACCCTACCACAGCTGAGACTCGGGAGGGGCAACAGAAATGAGCAAAGGTCACTGTGTTATTAACAAACACACTACTGCTGCAGGAATATACAGCTCCAGGCCTCCTCCAAACAACTGTGTGGGTAACGCGCAGCAGATCAGACCACTCAGGAAATCCAAAAGCACATCTTTCATGAGCTCACAAAACACTTCTGTTAATGAGACCGGTTCTCTTTCCTGTATCAATGATCCTTTGGGACTCTTTTCCTGCAGAAATTTTTTGAAAGGAGAGTTCAAAATACTCAAGAACTGGCCGTACAATAGAGCAGCTCTCAAGAACTCACCTAGAAACGGCTGAATGCAGTCAGACAATTAAAGACAGCAAACAGGTTTCTCAGAATAACTGTCTTTCTAATACTTATGTTACAAGAGATTCTCTGTCCATGCTGGCTGTTGATTTTTGAATGGCATGCCCTTCTACAGACAGATCTTTTACTTAAGCTTCAGCTTCACCAAAATACAGATGGGGAAAACAGACAGAGTAACCTAGTTTTAAATTTACATAACTCCCTTTACCCACAAGAATGCCAGAACACACTAGTGCCAAATCTTTGTGAGCTCAAGTGTCTGTTTCATACTCAACAACCACTGCAAATCACTGCTGTCGTCCCACCTAGGCCAATGATGTGCCACTTTCAGTTTAGTTTAATTTAAATGTACCTCCTCTGGGGAAGAAAGTGGTAACTACAAGGCAGAGCAGAGCAGAGCAGAATGATACAATGACCAAAAGGCTTGACCAGTTGCATCACAGCTGACCTACCAGAACTCATCACAGGAACTTTATGAGCTTTGTTTTACAGTATCACCTGAAAGAGTGATGCACCCAAAGAACTGGGATTATTCCTAGGAATTCAGTGAGATATGAACTGAATGGAGGCAAGGTCGGAGCTAAAGCACACTTTTAGAATAACCACATTAATCACGAGCATAACAAAAGCAAAAGGCAAAAAGCTGCTTTCCTAGAAAAATACAGCTAAGCTGGCAAACCCTTTTCATTATTACATAGCTTATACTGTCCCAGAAAATTATCTGCCTATAATAGCCTCATTTGTCTTTGCAAATGGAAAGACAGCCATACAGTATACTCATTCTAAGAACACCCCATCTGGGGTTTAGAATATATCTACCATAGTCTACCTGTGATACTTCTTGGTCATAAACAAATTGAAGTCTGGGTCCTGCAACTCCCAGCCAACTGCACAGTCAACTTTTCATCTGGATAGTCCCAGGGGAATTACTGGGGCATCTCGTAGATGCTTCAATACATCACTAATGAAAATCACATTCTTAAAATGGGGTCTTTTTCAAATTCCTTTTCGCAGAACAGAGCAAACAGGACTAGAACATGTCTCAGGCTGTCAATGGCTCCCTTCACAAACTCTCCCCTGCTCCCACTATGGTTAGACTCCTGATGTTACCTTTCACAAATTATGAGCATACCTGAGTTACATCTTAAATGCACACTTGTAGGTAGGTCGCACAGGATTAATGCAACTTATTTAAAATATTAATTTCCTAGGGTTAAAACAGGATCAAATGAACGACATTTGGAAGTTCCTAATGGCATCACCACCCTCACCTCAACATTTTTCTGGAGACAGATACAAAATGAATCATAAGTAATACTCGCCCAAATACGCACAAAGAGGGAAAGGGAAAGAATTTTGCTTTCTTTGGCTAAAGGGGAAAAAGAGGAATAGCAGAGAAGACTGATTCCTTATCAAACATCATTTAGAAAAGCATCTGTCAACACTAAGCAGACAAACCATTTGAATCCTTGGTGCACAACACCAAAACCTCTCATTTTCAAAAGCATGAGCAAATGTAACCTGCTGGGACTCCTACAGCACGAGGTGTTAAAGCAGACAACTGCTCTCCTTGTGGACTGATGGACACAGTCAGGCTGGAAACTGGAGAACTGCAAAGCTTGTTTCTTACACGACAGCTCCACGCTCACTAACTTTTCATCCAGCACAAGCAAGAAAATGTGCCTGCATGAACCGAGACAGCAAAGATCACAGCGTTTATGTGAGCTGCAGGAAGGCTGAGAGAACAGAGTGCTCAGCCCAGCATCAGATCTCCTGAGCTATATTTACTTCTCCGAAATGTGCTGAGCAAATTTGAATCTGCAGAGTAATACCAGACCAGAGTCGAGCCTTATAGGGATGCAGTTGTCCCAGAGCTGTTCTAGATGTGCCAACGTTCACCTCCCTGTGTTACAGGAGCACAGCCCAAGAGTGGCCAACTGCAAGGACAAGGCTGGGTGAAAAACACAAAGCAACATTTGCTGCTGTGTTGCAAGTTCAATCAAATAGTTTTGTTTATATATCTTTCTTTTTAACAGCAGCTCTTACCAACACAATGGAAACTCAGGAGAAACAGCAAGTTAGCAGCAGCATCCAAACACTTTTGATTCCTTTTGCAAGTCCCCTTGAGAGACCTCAATGAAATGCCCACTAAAACCCCCGCTTCAGGACCATCAAGCCATTTATCTATCAGCCACCACTGGCAGGGCCCCCTAGCAAAATGGGGAGGCTCTTGTGACATTGATTGCATCTGTTTATCCTCCTCAGAGGCACCTTGTCCCTATGCTATAGCATGTAATTTTCCTTTGTTCAGCTGTTCTTTGTTACAGAAATTAAAAACTGCCTGTCCCATGTAATAAGTACATAGAATTATTTATCTATAAATCAGTTTGCAGGAAATCACTACCCTGCGGTACACAATAACTCAGCCTGTGCTTCTAACCTGTACCCTGACTGCAGTATATCATCAAACTGTAACAACATAAAGGCATAATTTGTAGTTATTATTGTTAATCCAGAAAAGGGAATTACTTTTCAAGCAGAAAGGAGAAAAAAAAGCAATGGGAACAATTAAAAAAACCACCCTGATTATATTAATTTTTGTATTATATTATTGAGCTGCCTTTTCTAGCTCTTAGGGAAATTTAAAAAATATTATACTGCCTCTGTCCATCGCTATACGCGTGCCCATATTATTCTATTGAATTTCAATCAGTGACATATTGGGGTAATAGATGGGAAAAATAATCAGCATAATCCTCCCCTGCACTAATAAAGCGCCTTTCATCAGAGGATCGCAAAGCATTTTAAAAACATTAATTAATTAAGCTCCATAACATCCCCGTGAGGTAGAGTGTATTATGCCAATTGACATATCGGTGATTTAGTGATTGAAAGGACACAATGAACATAATCCTACGTTTATGGTAATACAAAAGAATCCCCCTCCTTCCTCATTTCAGTCCATAATAAATAATTCAGTGAGAGAACAGAAATAAACTATGTGATTACACTGTGATGTACACATCCACAAATCAACAGGAACACCCACACTCCCGAATGATGAATGCTCCACCCCAGCTGATGAGCCTCGCGCAGCTTCAGGGCTCCGCACGCATGGGTGACCTTCGCCCAAGAAGAAGACACGGCCGAGGCACCCGAAGCTCGGGCAGCGCAAAGCCTGCTGCTGCTGGAGGCCTTTGCTAGTGCTGGTTAAAAATGCTGCCATGGACATGCGGGCCAACTGTGGTTTGCATGATGAAATCATCTGGTGCAACAAAGCATCGACGAGCAGGCCAATTTAAACACTCATCTCCAGCCTTGCTGGCTTGCACATCTGTATCAATACACAGAGTTTAATGTAGACTATCCATTTACATAATTATATATATGATGATTATATGATTATATATTAAAACATTGATAGAAACAAAGATATGAGTAACCGTCAACAGAATGATCATAGTGTTACAAGGTTTAATTGCTGAACTTGAGTACTTTCACTGATGAAATTCACTTTGATATATGAAGCTTGGTTTGGGTTTTTAATTTTTTGAATGTTAGAGTTGCCTGTTCCTTTCCTCCAGCATGACGGTACTCAAGTATTTGACTTAACACACAACAAACAGTCTGATGCCTTGTAATTCTACATATCGTGTTTACATTTTACTGTAAAAAGATTGTGCCTCATGTAATAGATGCTGCCTCACATTTGGGAAACGTTATGTGAGGACTCTGACTTTTATTAGATTAATTTAAAATAGGTACTAAGTTACCGGACTAAATTAATAAAGACCTTTAAATAAAAAAAAAGAGGGGGAGGGAGAGAAAGAACAGAATGAACCCACAAATTAAATAAAATTTTCTGAAACTTGTTATTTTGGAAGTCTTTATTTGATTTTCCAACCCACTATTCTGTTTGAAAAAACAGCCAATAATTGGTAAAGAGAAAAAAAGATTGATGCTATTTACTTCAGGGGATTATTTTTAAAACTGTTACGTGATAAAACATGGATACCACAAATAAACAGAAGGGTGAGGAAGCAAAGGAGTTACAAAATACTACAAAAAGAAAGAGTATTTTTTTAATATATTTCTATATTGCTTTTAAAACTATTATTACCCTCATCGAGGAAAACCACATTTAGCCCTGCATAGCATCTCTCTCGATATTTTTGGGATAGGTCTGCACTTACATTGGACAGCAAGAAATAATACAAGAATAAAGAGAGAGGTGTCCTCTTTTCCTCTTTTCTATCTGAGAAAGAGAACTACTCCTATGTATTTCCACGGCATGAAAATGAAGTCTTCTCAGTCACGAAAACTCATGACAGAAAGGCTACTGTGTCCAGGATATGTGTCCCTCATAACCCTGTCACCCCAGAGCTCTGCTTTCCCATTCAGTGGGATGCCCCCTCCTGAGAGGCACCATCATCCCAGGGCCTCTTTTCTCAGCAGGATTAATCAGCAGCCCCAAATATCCACAGGGCTGCAGCACCTGCTCCTTCACTACCATCATCCCACAAAAAGCCCAAAGCACGGCACAATCTCCATTTTTGTATCAAAATACTGTATTTTGGGTTACTTCTACTCTTATGCTAAGATCCTTCCCAGCTCAATCCCGGGAACACCTGGGCTTGCTGAGCTGCACAGGCAGGAGCAAAGGCTACGCCTCCTTCCAGGGAGCAGTGACTGCTGAACGCCTTTGAAATCTGGACCAGGAGTGACACAACTGAGCCTATTCCCTGATTAAATAGCTTCCTTAGCTGCTCCAATGCCTGGAGGTTTGCCTTGCCATCTTGAAACCACCACGGTTCCTTTTGCTTTGGACAGCAGTTGCCTCTCTTGGGAGTCCCAGGCTCCCTGGCAAAACACTGCCTGCTTCTCTGCCATCCCCCAGCCTGGTACCGGGACTATGGATCCTGTTTATAATTTAGTGCCTCCCAGAAAGCCAACATAAGAAGATGCTGCTAGGGGGACCTGTAACCTGCTTCTACGTTAGCCTTACAAGCTGAAAATTAGGGCTTTGGTGTATTTGCCTCAGTTGCCAAGAAACATGAAAGCAAGTGTACTCGAGACGGTGCTTCTCTCCACTGCAGGAGTTCTTGAACAGCCATAATCGATGCCTGGATCATCTTGCCCCAGATTCTGGTCTCACAACTGTATTGCCACCTCAAGACCTACAAGAGGTTGCACATGAGTAAAAGGACCAGAACTTTACACAAACATTTCTTCCCAATCTCCTTTGTACTATTTCTGCTGGCTCAACACCACCAACACAACCTGCCTCATGACACCTCCAGCAAGAAGAACCAAGATCGGAGTGGACAGCCTTTGCCTGTCTTGTATTTTATATTGTGATGTTTTCAGATGGAGAAGAAAGGCAGAAGATGTTTTCCTTCTTTGGGGAAAAACCCTTATCTGTTTTTAAAAGTTGCCAATGCCCTAAACACCCAGCTCCAACGCTCGCCTATAAGCTTCATACAGAAAGACGACCCACTGAGCAGGAAAGAAGTACAATAACAAGGCATTGCAACCAAATACATAAAACACATTCTAAAGGTTATAAATAAGCATTGCTAATAGGACATTGTAGAGGCTAATAGGCTTAGAATTAAGCCTACAGACATTGTTTGGCCTTGTGTGAATCTGAATATCCTGCCTACTCACAGTAACACAGCTACAGAGAGCACAGAAAATCTGGCTCAGGCTGCAGACATACAGTAGCCAACTATCTTTGTGTTGAGTCAACTACAAGCAGATTTGAAAATTTGTGGGTCTCAAGTCCAAAGAGAAATAAGGACACACAGCATGCTGTGCTGCACAAACCAACCCCTAAAGTGAATGCAGATTCATACTCCGGCCTATGAAGTTTAACTGCTTAATCTCTTTAAGATTTGTGTCTTTTAGGGCTTTACTTATGCTGTATAAAGACTAGCAGAACGTTTTTTCAGTAAATTACTACTTTTGGCTTGCCTTCTGTCTTTTCTTTCTACCCACCAGACATTCAGTTCTTAACTGCCATGAAAAAAAACCAGAACAACCAACCCAAGAACAACTGAAGAACTAGTAGAGCAGCACCTAACTAGCAGGATAGAACAACACGTAATTCTGAGGAAATAGAGGGATTGAGGACTTTCCTGAAAACTCCGAACAACTGCTTCCATAAATTCAACACAAATGCAGTATGTGAATATACAGTTGCTGCTACCTCTGAAATTTTTCCCACAAGTCCTTTGCTCTCTGTAGCTGCAATACTGTGAGAGCATATCCAGATCCATACAAGACAATATAATGTCCACAGGTTTGATCCCAGTATCTTCAACAACAATCAGTTAAGAAATAGATCTACCATGAAGCACTTAACAAAGGAGGTCAGACTTTTTATATTAAAAAATTATAAGGAAGCAAAATTATCCACATGTAAATACGTGCATACATATATTCAAGAATATGCAATACAGCAAAAACTGAGGGTTTGTTGATCTTCAGTCTCAGGTCTCCCTCATAGTTCACGAACAGGTAAGAGGCAAAGGATTAAGTCTTACTCTTCCCTTACAAACTGATCTACTGAAGAGAGACAGAATAGTATCTTTAGGGCTGAAATATTTATTTTCAAAATACTTTTAGATAATCCTAGTCCCTAATTTGGGTAGCACTGTAAATTCAGATGCATTTGATTAAATTCAATACAAATTTTTCCTTCACTGACACTCATTTCAGTTGATAACCTGATTCTCAGGCTCCTCATCTCCCTCTTTTTCCAAGGAAGAGCAAAACAATTCTGCATTTCTGACAAGTCTAAATAAAGCTTTGCTGGTTACTGAACTATGCTGCATTTCCTATCAACAGAAAACAAAGGAGAAAAAAATAAGATCTTAGTTCACCACTAGAAGAGGTGACTCAGAGCAAGCAGGAACTGTTACCAGACTCAGAAAACACAGTTTTCCCTTTTACTGTTGATGAGCCCTCATTATGTTGAGATGAACCCAGATTTGTTTACTTAGCCCACATCTTCCTAGAAATGAACCTATTTCCTTACAAAGCCACCAGATCATTTTTGGATCATGTTAGCATTTTCATCTTCACGTTAGTCAGTTTGCAAAGGAAAGACTGAAAGTCAGAAAGAACTGTTTTTTTAAAAATTTGAATAATTTTCTGTGCACTTGCAAAGACTGGAAGGAGTTCTTCACCTTTTGGATCTGGAGGTTTGCAGCACAAGCATGTCCGGCTTTGAAGCATTTCCAGAAGTTTATTGCTTCTTTACGTAGCAGCTAAGATTTTCAGGTAACCACAGGACAAAGAAGCTGCGGAGCTGCTACAAAGAAAATTAAGTCTACCCCAGCCAAAACCAGTAGAGGCATCTAATGGACACCATCAGACACTGCAAGGTTCAATAAAGTCTCAAGCACTAGTGGCATTGCAAACACCCTCTTGAAATGGCAGAGAGCCATCCTCCTGTAAGTTGCTCATAGAACTTCACAGCCCACCAAGCTGGAAGGCAAGACACCAGTGCTCTCAGGCTTCTTTTTCGTTGTGGCACTGCAGACACCTTGAGAGAAGACAGGTTATCACAACAGCCCCAGTGATGGCTCTGGTAAAAGAAACTCCTGTTTAATACCAACACTCCTGTACTACCCCCATTTCTGAACCAGAACTCTATTCCTCCAGGGCTCAGTGCTCTCACTATTTCTTTCTCTTTCCTAAACTACTTCTCATGTTCAAAAGCAAAGAGATTAAAAATCCCCCGCACTGATATTTCAGAAAAAAAGAGAGGAATAATTTCTAATCATCCCAGAGCCCCAGGTGTTTGGGTCCACATATACATGGCTTCTTTATGAGTGTAAGCAGAAAGGGAATTCAGAGGCCGGATCACAGTTCTGAGGAATATTGTTAAAGACACACTGGGATGATGACATATTCAGAATGTGGCACTAACACAGGAAAATCTTTGGAATCAACCAAAGACGCATTTCATCATAAGGTACAATCAAATCTATACTGCCCTCAATACTCTCCTTTGTACCACAAATACACCGTAACTCACTGAGGATTTCAACTGAAAACATCATAGCAAAGGTGATAACAAGATAAAAGTAACGGTCTTATGGTCCCAAGGTCTTACGTAGGAAGATGAAGATACTGCATGCAGATGCATTCCTGTAAGAACTGGCAAAATGTCCTCCAATAATCCAGATAAGTTCTCCTCTCCTAACTCACACGGGGAACCAGAGTAAACCTTAGCACTGAGGGAGCACTACCAGCACAGCACAACACAAAGAGGCAGCTTTTGGAGGTTTACCATTTTCACAATCTGATTGATTTCAAAGGTCACCCTGGAGGAAAAGCCTCAATCTGGTTTGTGTCGACACAGTCATTTCCCATAGCCAATAACTATTCCCTGCTCTTGGCACTCACTCAGGTGGTGGGACGCGGGTATCTGCATCTTAATGAAAGTCTATTTTACTCTCCCAAACTCTGTTGTTCATTTGGAAACACAGAACATTATTTATTGTTTCATACTGCAGGTCTAAAGACAGGTATAAACTGCAAAGAAATAAAGACCTTCTGAGTAAGTAGAAACTTTCCCAAAAGTCTGAGATGCCTAAAATACTAAAGTAATTCAGACTTCAAAACCATTTGAAATGTCTTCTTTTTCTAATCAGTTTAAAAAAAGAAAAGAAAAAACAGGATATGGAGTAAAGAGGTGATTTAGCACACCCACCACATGGGATGCTCTAGCACTTCTTCAGGTCCATAGCCCTCTGAGCTGAGGCAGTTCAGCTTTTCTGCCTCCCTTTTTGACTGGCAGCACTTTAAGTGAGGACCAAACACCTGGAAAAATCCACTGCCACAGAAATAACCCTCCTTTCTCCATTTCACATTTGCGTTTACAGTGGATGAAAATCCAACCAGAGGAACTTATCAGCATTAAAACAGCTGTCATGTTCTCCTGTAATGGCCCTGGTTTACAGTTTATCACAGAATAACTCATTTCAAGAGCTCATGCAATAAGGGTCCCAGTCAGTGTAGATGTAAAACGCCAAAATCACACTACTACAATTGTAATCTAGGAGAATAAACTTAAATATTAAATAAAATGGATAAATAATGGATGAATCTATAAGATTTTGTGAAAAGTGGCTTCCTTTAGATACACTGTTCTAGACTAAACATATTGGTCTCATGAAATTTGAGAAGCTGTTTAATCAAGTTGTACTGAAAATTAAGTTCTATCCAATCCTCTCGATCAGGAGTATTTTATTGATAGTGGTCCAAAATATTGGCCTCTGTTATCTGCTTTACATACTATGAGGTGAAATGCTTTTCATTGCTTGCCCAAAGGGAACTGAAGATATGGAGATCGCTCACGTGGAAATATCTAAAGAACTATTTATTTATTGGAACTGAGATACCAGTTTGTAATGGAAATACTCTGTCTTTAATCTGTGCTAACAAGCTAACAAGCTCTTGGGGTGCATCAAGAAGAGCATCACCAGTACTGATAAGAAAGTCATTATCTCACTCTACTCAGTGCTTGCCAGGCCACACCTGGAGGAGTACTGTGTCTAGTTTTGGTTCCTGCTATAAAAACAATGCAGACAGGCTGGAGAGGGTCCAGAGAAGGGACACTAAAATGATCAGAGGACTAGGAAACCTTCGATATGAAGTAAGGCGGAGAGAACTGGGTTTGTTCAGCCTTGAGAGGAGAAGGCTTAGGGGAGACCTGATTACCATTTTCCAGTACACAGAGAGTGTCTGCCAAGAGGATGGAGATTCCTTTTACGAGAAGTCACATGGAAAAGACAAGGGGCAATGGGTATAAGTTCCTCCTGGGGAGATTCCCACTGGATTCCAGAAGAAAATTTTTCACCATAAGAACAGTTAAACATTGGAATAATCTCCCCAGGGAAGTGGTAGACTCCTCTGCACTGTTCACTTTTAAGGCTCAGCTTGACAGGGTGCTGGGCCATCTCATTTAAACTTTATCTCACCTAAAAGGTTGGACCACATGATCCCTGAGGTCCCTTCCAACCTGGCATTCTGTGATTCTGTGATTCAATGAAATGGAGGTACCAATTTCAAGCATCTTTTGAGTATTTTTTATATTGAAGGGAAAAATTAGAAAATGTAACACAATGTTACAACTTAGAGCGATCTTGGTAGAACAGCAAATGTATGCTGTTATCATGGCTGAGGTATTTTTCTGCCAGTAGGGGAAAGCAAATTTGCTGTGTCATATCTCACAAGAGACAGGTAAACTTGACAGACTAACGGGCAAGAGAGTTGCACACTCTCCCTTGTCCTTAGTGAGACAGCAGAGCCCTCTACCAACAACTGCTCCAGTCAGAACATGGTCTCCAACTTGTTGTCAGCTCTTTAGGCCTCCTTCTGTACAAAGAAAATAGTTTTAATTTTTACAAATAAATGAATAGGTTTTCTTTCCCTAAACCTGAGCTCAGACTCATCACAGTCCCTAAGACGACTTCAATGTTGGCTGAGAATTCCTCATGGCAAGCAGCTCTGTTGGTCACAGTGCCTGCTTACCCACCTAGGGCCACATCACTGTGGCTTTCCTCCTCCCACCCAAGCCACACTGCTCCCATCTCTGAATCACAGCCAGATTCCTCCCAGCTCTACACAAATAAATCTCCAGACCACAAACCTCTAACATCCCCTCCTCCTACTCACAAGGCAACAACTTCAGCCTCTACAGCGCAGAACAACCCAGAAAACACAAGGTGCAGGCTCCCAGGGCAGGGGGGAGCTAACCTTATGGATGAGAAAGGCAGACAGCAGGCAGGCACAGCAACCTCTTGCCAATCACACCCAACACCTCGGCGTTAGCCTTCTTCACTATGCACATATGGGCTACACATTTAACTGGTCAGCTGCACCAACCCATCTCTCCCTGCAGTCAACAAGGGAAAAAAAAAAAAAGAGTTCATTTTTTTTCACTGAAATAATCCACTTTACTTCCAGAGCAAATTTTTTTTCATATAGCCTCTTCTGGATCAGTTTCCATGTTTACATTATTAAATATTCAATGGAATAACTACTTATAAATAACATGTATAATACCTTTTAAGCGCCTGCAAATATTATATGCATAGCCACAAAATGGGAGAGAAGAGAGCAGTCAGTTTAAATCATGCTTCCCCTTACTGATTTTCACAGCAAAAATAGTAAAGTATTTGTAGAGAGATGATACAATAAAATGGAAAGTAAATTTAAATTAAAAAAACCAAACCCACTTTCTTTAAGGAACTAACACTTCTCGCCCTTCCTGCATATAAAGATGTGTCTATCTGTATGAATTCTGGACACTATACAGTCGATATATTTGAATGTATATAAATTTAGACAGAGGTGCTGCATGTTAGTATAACAAAGAAATAAAAAATGCAGGAAGAAAAAGAATTTGGAAAAAAAAAAAATAGTTTCAGTTCTTTCTGCTGGTAATGCCAGAAAATTCTTTGTATTTCATCTCTTGGGGTTTGAACACTAGTAGTCATACTCTGATTATATTTATATGAGAAGCCTTCAACTATACAAAGTTGGTGAAGTCATTATTTCTATCGCAGAAAATTATCTTTGTTTTGTTCATCAACCCACCACCAAAACCCCAACATTTTTTGCCTAAATACTCCTTGTGTAACAGGGCAGTGGACTGTGGAAGTAACAGATATTTTGCTTCTGTGGGTAAAAATCAATGTAGAAAAAGGAGGGAATTAGTTCATAAAACCACAACTTGCATAACTTGTTTTGCTAAAATGAAAAACAAATCAGCTGATCATTTCCTGGCAGATGAAGCATTACATTAATACAGAGTTTAAAAATTTTATTCTTTAATTATTTAGCTCTACTCTTACTCCTTACCACTCTA
The DNA here is from genome assembly GCA_033558185.1 of Dromococcyx pavoninus. Taxonomy (NCBI): domain Eukaryota; kingdom Metazoa; phylum Chordata; class Aves; order Cuculiformes; family Neomorphidae; genus Dromococcyx; species Dromococcyx pavoninus. The sequence goes on along the minus strand of JAUMJL010000059.1, from coordinate 1,935,460 downwards.
TTCTGTTTTTATTTAGAAACTTGGTTATAAAGTAGATACATTCTGAAGGAGAAATTCTGTCTCAAACTAGAAAAATTTGAAATCAGAAAATATCAAAATAGCATCACCTCGAAATGACATATTTTTAATTCCTATGCCTCCTCTGCTGTTTAACTTTCTCTCCTGGTAAAACTATTCAATGAATTTGATAAGACTACCAATACTTTTGTTTGATCCTCCAGCCTTCCATGGACAGCTTTAACATGGATTTGTTAATCATCAGAGCAGCGGTGCAGACCGGGTGGGTGAGTTTCCCAGGTGAGAGCTGAGCCCTCGTGAATCCAAGTTCATCACTCGCCACATTGCTAATGAGACAAGTGCAGCCCAACAAGAGGTTACTTGTCAGTAGCAATAATCTAAATTAAACTGGCTAACATTCAAGTAAAAGGTACCATTTAAAATATCCTTTTCAAATGAAAGCAGCCTCAGGAGTTTATTTGTCTACTCAACATAGAATCCCAAGTTTTTTAAAAAATCCCTTCTTCCCCTCTAAGGAACCAAAGTAATTATTTTTAATACAGTGACATATGTTAGACAAAAGTATTAAGGAGGGGGCTTCATTCCACTCCAAGTCTCCACGGAATTTTCCCTTATGTGATCACACATCTGAGCTCAGATTTTAACCCAACCAATGAAGAGTTTTTTGAAATAAGGGCTATTAGTTGATGAGAAATCCTTTCACAAATAATCCCAAAACATGGAAGATCTGGTGTGATGTTCCCAGCACTGAGAATTATAATTAAAACAAAATGGAGAATACAAAGAAAAGGCGAGAGTTCACAAAAACATTTGAGAAATGGCTCAAGTCAACTCAAAGCTCACTTGGTTTTGGCTCAGACTCCAGGCTCACGACAGCTTCAGCCTGCCAAAACAAATACAACTACCCGTTTCTTCCCGATGCTTTCACCCGGGGAGGGACCTGCTCCTTTGCTTTCCCCTGCTACGATAATGACATGCCTGCTAGGATTTGATTGGGGTTCATATCCCTGCCTGCCTTCGAGACAATTATTATTTTGTTAATTGTGAGAAGAAAAGGACTTAAGTGGCACCTCGGACTGACAAAATAACCAATAGCTTCCTGATAATTGCTATATGCTGTAATTAAAATAATGCACATAATTTAGGCAAAAAGTTTAAAAATGCCTTGGGAGGATATAACTCCACACAGGGAATCGGTATAATTTTGGTTGCAAACACAGAGGAAAAATGTAGAATTTAAGATAGCAATTATTCACTTACCACGCATATGTTTACCCATAAGGAATCACTGCAACATTTACAGAAAATGAGTTTTCAATTAACCTTTTTTATATTTTTACAATTATTTGATTTTTGTCACTCTTATGGAGATAAGAAAAGCTGATAAGTGGATACAAAACTCCCTTCCAAAGCACTTAATCACCTACACCTAATCCCTGCACTAACAACACTCAGAATACCCAGGCTTTCAAAACTCCTTCATTTTACCCTTGAACATGAGTTAATTTTAACTCAAGTAATGCAGGGAAAAGACCTCTCAGCTGAATGAGAAAGATAACAAGAAAGAATAATGCTGCACAAAATACTAAGAAAGACAGTGGATTAAAGTAAGTAATATTAAATGAGAAAAAACTTGGCTCTGCTTTTAACGATATTCCACAATAAGTGCGTTTCTTTTCTAGCAGAGGTGAACTCCTAAATCACTAGAAATGCCTAAGTCTAAGAGGCAGCTGGCAAACACAGTGGTATGAAAAGCATCTTGAATTAGACTTGGCCAGTTACAGATGCAGATGCTGACTTGAGCTAGTTATAAATATTTTTCTCTCTTTTTTTTTTTTTAATTTCCATTTGGGAAGCTGCCGGTCCCTCTCCCAAACATATCAAATTCAGTCCACAATGCAGAAGCTTTGTTGCATTCCATTCTATTCCTTGGATGCATTGGACTGTCTACAGCCTACTGAGGAACGCAAGGCAAACATACAAAATGACACTCTCAGTGCACTAAAATGAACTCAAAGTTCGACAGAAGCACTTATTTACCTTTGTTCACCAGCACAACCAACCGCAGCAAGCACTGCACTCAAAGATGACTTCTTGAAAACAAATAAGCAGTGGCAAAACTGAGAAGACTCAGGAGTTCCTGAACTTCGATGTAGGTAATAACCCTAGGCTACTGCCATGTCCTTGCTGCCTCATTCTTAAAGTGCACACAAGAGCAAACAGCAGATGGTCAACTCATAAGACTGGTAATACTGGCATGATCAACGCAGAATCACTCAACTGTGCCAGAGGCTGACTGATAAAACTAAGATCAACTGAGCAAAGACCAAAGAAACACCTAAAGAAAGGACTTCACTCACCACGTCAACTGAACAAGGCTTTTCACTGACCTAGGTAACGTTATTTACAAAAACCATTTCTCTTCCCATGTAGAGGTTTGATCTCTTTCTCCTTTTAAATATGATTTTCTCCTTCAGATGTAGGAAGTGGGCATTTTAGTTTTCATTTCTCCCCAGACATTATCAAAGGGACAGAACATAGTCCCACTTAAAAATGTACAGAAATACTCTAATGAATAATTATTAGAGACGTAAAGGTACAGAACTGCCTGGTTTCAGCATTAAAAGTAAAAATATTTCCAAGCAGCTTTTCTGCTTGGACTGAAATTACACTAGGCTATCAGGCAGCTACTCGGGCCAGATTAGTGAGGTTAAAGTTATTTATTTCTGCCAATTTAAGACCAAACTGTAAATGCTTATACAATCTTCTTACAGCTTTAACAACTCAAGCAAGCAGGATGATGACCACTTTTGCAGGGCTAAGCTGCCGTTTACTGCTAGTTAGAATTAAAGAAAAGCAGAAAGACACATTTGGAAAACCTAAAGCACTTTCGAAAAAAAAATTACACGCTGCTCCAAGACCTAACACAGACTCTCACAGGAATAGCTATTTCCCTGGCAAGATTGTGCAATAATGCAATTACTGCCATTTAATTAATTTATATTCTCAAAATCTGTCTCCTTACAATTTCTGAGTATTTCGCTTTAACATCAAGATAGGATTTCTGCCCCCATTTGCCATAGCAACCCCTGCAACAAATGGCAGTTGTCTATAAAAAGGGGGGGACTCTTTGAGCGTGCACGCACAGTTTGGTATGGTTTGTTTTAAAGCAGGTCAGAGCACAATGGACCTTTTCTACCGTGTGGGATTGAACACCAAGAAATCTCACTTCAAGGGCTGCCACGCTCCTCTGCAAAATGAAATGACACTGCTGCTAAGTCTGGATGTAATTACAGATATGAAAGGATGGCTGTGAAAGTTTGCTTGTATCTTCCTCTCCCTCCTATGCTGTGGATGTATTTGCCATACAGCTGTTAACATCCTGAACAAGTAACAGGCAGCAGACTTAACACTTCCTTTCATTTTGTTTTAAGTGTTCGTGTGCAGTGGTGGCTGTTCAAGCACGTTTTCCACTGAAGAATGAGATCTTTGTCTGTCTCTCTTGCAGGCAGCGCTCTTCTTGCCTGTCTGTGCAGTCCCAGGCAAAAGCTATACTGGGAAGCTTTGACCTCTGGCCCAACAAGGACACTTAGTAGAGCTAAGGGTAATCCCAACTCCTCCTTGCTCATTCAGTTTCTGGAGATGTTTGAAGCAATCATTACCAACTCAGCTACATTTTGTGGTCATATTATAAAATGAATCATTGTTCAACAGTCCCAAGATTGCTAAACTCATTTTATGTGTGGTTTAGAGTAGAGTCACTGGTTGCTCAGACCCCTCAGAATTGTACTCCCTCCAGTCTAGTCACAGTAGGGAAAGCACTCGTCCATGGCACTCATCCAAACGTAGGATGGTGTAACACAGCAGAATTTGGCCTCTACTACTTGTTCTCACAAGCTCCCCATGAGCTAGCCAAGATTTTCTTCCAGCCACTTCCTTCTGAGGAGTTTTTACCTCAGAGAGCCTGTAGCTTTTGTGCAGTCTTAACATGACAACTTCTGGGAATCAAAACATCTACCACTCTTTTTGAGGTGCTCCAATTACACCCTCCCAAGTGTAACTTCTTATTACATGTTCCTATAGGCACAATTTCTGTTTTAAGAGAGCCTGTGGAATACTTAATGTTGGGATTTGGTAGGAGTGAATGAATGCTCCATTATTCACCCTGGTGGTAAAGTAGCAGTTGCTCTTAAGTTTTACAATGGTGCGTGTTGCTGTAATGACATCATATTACATCATAAAGCTCCCATGATTTCTAAAGCTTCTGATGAACGTTCCTACATAACCACCTTGTTAATAAATGAAAAAAAAAGTTAATAAAAAACTCTTGTGCATTTCTGCACTCTTTGGAAGACTACAGACAAGTGCTAACCACCTTACGCTTAAAAAAACCCCACCTCTTTAAGTTAGAAAGAAAAGAGGGCACTGCCTTGATTTATGGATGCAGTTAGACACAGAACCCTGCTTTTATACAAAAACCTCACAAAGAAAGATCCTCTGCAAAAATGTATGAATCTTAATTTCAAGTAGTATTTCTAACAAGTTCTCTGAAAACAAAAAGTTACTGTATTTTTTATTACACTAAAGTGTTTATGATATTTCAACCACAAATAGTCCAAATTACTATTTTCCTCCTCATTTAAAGCTTTCCTATGTATACATACTTATTAGTCAAGCTAAAGACCAGTCTCTCAGTCCTTGCCAAAAAGGTGGATATTTGCCATCCCCACCTTCAAACACACAGAGACAGACAGACACAAAAATACACAACTAAAGCAACACCAGAGCCTACTGTAAGCTCTAACCTCAGGCTTCATGTGACTCCCTACTCTCTGCAGCTTTCTCTTTCCTCAGGTCTTAAGAAAAGTACTTGAAACCAGGTCAAATCCTACATTAAAACATTAAAACCCTCTTTCAGTCTCAGAGCTCCCACGCTTCTGTCCTCCAAGGACACAAGTCATCTTTCTCCATGGCTTTGCAGAGGAAGGAGGATTCCTATGGGTATCTTCTCTTTTGTTGTTCCATCTAAGTCTCTGTGTCTCAGGTATTTATACAAGCAAGCAACAACCTAAACTAAAGCTTCTACAATGTGCTAGAAAACATAATCAAATTACTCTGATGATCATTAAGCAGACGATCTCCTGCAAATGGATGGCTTTCATATAATGGAAAATGTTCTGTAGTAAAATGGCTTTGGCCTGTCTCTCCTATAGAAATAACTCACTCTAGAATAGCTGTATTGAGTTTGTTTTTCGGTATTAGGACACAGATGAAAAATTACATGCATGGAACATCCCCAAACAAGCTCTTTGCGAACTATCAACAGTGATTACTGATCGTATAGATAAATGTATCTGAAGTGGTGTTACCTATGCTCCAAACCTGCCTCCCAAAAGGTTATTTACTTCTCCACATAAAACAAGTTTGAACTGTAGCTTGAGATAAATCTGGAAATAAAAAACCCAGTTCAACCTTTATCCTCAATTGCATCAGTGGAAATTGAAAACTCCACTGACTTCAGCAGCATTTGACTTTATTTACGCTGCTCTAAATTAAAACATGGCTTAATTCTCTTGCAAGGAATCCGTTGTTGAAGCTACAGCACCAACAATCATGAATACTGACAGCACTGTGTATGCTGATTTTGGACTCTACATCACACAACTGGATGCCCATTTAACTTCTGCATTTCCCTTTGCCTTTACACCAGGTCAAACCTTTCTACTTCCATTTTTGGTCTTACTACAGTAGTACTACAACACTGCATTGACGTTTACACCACTGCAAGGAATATATGACTTTGAGAAACGCAGCTGATACCTAAGTTTTAACAGGTTGGGACATTAATTCTACTACTGTCAGCTTTTTCACTTCTGTTCTTAACTCTTCCTACTAAGGAAGCAAAGAGGAAATTGTCAGCCTAGACTCCTCCCAGCTCATAAAGCCATGTGTAGTTCCGCTTTGGCATCTCTTTTCCTTTCCCATCTTTGTCTTCATAAGATGCCTAATGGAAGGAACTCACCTTCAGCTCCAGTCTATGTCAATCCCTATGCTGTTCCACCAGAAGTAAGATGCTAAATAGGATATGTTGGGAAATACCTAATCTACTGGGTTTGGAAGTTCAGATTGCTGTGCTGTCGATAGTAGGAATAGGATAATAAGATATTACTCAATACCGAAATCCTCATTTTTTGGGGAAGAATTAGAAAACATATGAACCATCCTACAACATTCAGTGGTTTGCTGAGCATGACTATGGTCCAGCCACATGCCATAGTGTATATATAGCCTCACAAGTTTATAACACACTGAGGTTTCTGCTTGATTTAAATCTGCTACTGAATTCCAGTATCTACTGTTCTCGTTTCCCCATCTCCACACACCCCCACCTGCACTCAGTGCCAAAGGTTCAGAAACACCAAAAGGGCCCCAAGAGGCCCCAGGAATGTTTGAAACCACCACAGACCCACATACCATCGCACTGTCACGTACCTGCACACCCACACAGCGAAGTGCTTCAGAGAGCAATAGCGTACCTCAAAGTTACCAGTCAGCTTCTTTGTGTTCCCATCAAATTAAAATGCTTGGATTCCTTTCTATTCCACATTCTCATGCCAAAGACAGGATCATGCTCAAACGCTTCTGATGGAATCCTCTAAGATTTTTTTTTTAATCTCTACAAATTATTTTTTTTTAAAGAAGCTGAAGATCCTCTCATCAAGAACCCCAGAAGAACAGGGAAGAAAATGAAAATGCCAAGAATTAACAATGCTAGGTCTTCTACTCCCACACAGGGCAAGTTTTGTTCCAGAATAGCATGTGGAAGTCTGTCCCACCCATCAGATGAGATACTATATTTCTATTAGTGTTCTGGCACCTCCTTCTGTACAAACGTAGCCCTTTTTCTGGAAACCTTGTTATATAAAAGTCTTCATCCAGCAAGCACAGAAATAAAGGGATTTTTTTTTGCTTCCAGATTTAAACTTGTCACTCATATCAGACAGCATCATCTGCCCCCTAGGTACTATATCACGCAGCTAGCTGGATGTTAAACGACATTCAGTAGGTGTATGAGATCAGGGGAACCAGGTTCAGCCTTCCTCTGTGAAGAAGTTGCTACAACACAAGACCTGACTCAACGGGCCAAAAATCCAGGCCAAAATTAGAATATATTTCATCTCTCTTCCTGTGAAGCTACAACATGCACCTCCCAACTACTCTGGTAAAAACACTACATTGACACAAGAAGTTATGTTGTTATAAACCAAATTACATTTTGTATCTAAAAAATGTGGACTAGAGCCTGCTCACCTACTACAGGATGCATGTGCTACAGCTACATTGCTGCAAAGGCCAATTTAGATACACATCTTGCCATACAGCACTCAGGATGGTTTTAATAGCCCTAAATACAGTTAAATTAACAGCAGCTTGCATCCATACCAGTTCCTGGATACACAGCCAGATAAAATCTAGACAAAATGGTAAGCACTCAAGGGAAAAAAAGTACATGCTGACTATTAATTGCACTGCCATCATATAATCCTTGGTGAAAACATGACTTTTTTTGGATTTATTGCGATCTGTTAAAAGTCATTCCATTTGAACAGCATTGCACAATTTCTAGACAACTGAATCTGTGAAAAAAGCCTTATGGCTTTGTGTCAGGTCTTTCCACATTATTATGGTGCAAAGGCTACATAAATTTATCTCCTTCTAATTGTGGATTTTTTAAAATATCAAGACACTGCTTTTTCTTTTCCATCTGCAGCTAAAATTTCCCCACCTCCCTCACATTTACATGCAAAATCAGAGTTTATGCATAAGACACAGATAACAAAGAGCAGAATTCAGCAGAAACCCTGACAATGTTTGACATGAATTTTAGAGCCCCTTTAACAGCCCCACATTTCCAAAAAACCCACATTGCAACTATGGGGGCACCGCAGAGCCACGTCAGAACTACTGCTGTACCTGCAACTCCATCCCAGCCTCACTGCAGCATGGAGAGGAAGGGGAAGAGTGGGACAGGGAAGTTGCCCTCAGTTAGATGACACAGGTGCTTACTGCATTGCCACAAACCACACTGCTGTCCGTCACAGAGACATGACAATGCTTTTACAACTGGTGTAAAAACAGTTGCTGTCCTTGCTGTCTCTCTTCTTTTTTTCACTTTCTCCTTTCCCACTTTCCCATACAGATGCACACTCAAAACTGTACAGCATAAAAATCTTTGCAAAATGAATTATTACTACAGAGCTACAGAAAGGTAAGGGGAAAAAAAATTCATGTTTTTACGGTAATAAAAATATTCCTTAACCTTGTTGAAATCACTTTGGATTATTAGGCATAAATATTTTTTAAAAAGTATAATCCACATTTCATCATAAATGCTGCAGGTTTTGTTTCTATCACTCAAACCAGATCATGGAAGCTCTCTAGCTAAAAATTGTTAACATTGCTTTCCTACTTGCCTTTATGAAGTGCAGCACTACTCTCTTGGCCTCCTCCTAGAAAATACATACATATGTTGGGATTTAGACAACTTGGCATTGGTCTTCTAGTATCTGGGAATAAATAATCAGCTTAACAGAAGCAGCTTTGTATCAGTAAACCTCATAATAGAAGTACTTCTGGATAAATAAACAAAAGAATGCCTCTATTATAAAATATCAAACTAATCCTCGTGATAAATTCAACCCTCAAAAGGTCATTACAATATTAGCGTGTTACTTTATGAACAAAATACTTGCACTAAATAATGTAATGGGGTTTAATCTACTCTGGTTAAATAGACGTTCAGTAATATTCACACAGCCTTGGCACTAACACTGACAGTTCAGTACAAAATGGTAAATTTATTGAAAAGCTTTTTAAACTTTCAATGACAGGATAAAATTCCACCGAGAGTTGTTACAAAAGACAAATCTTTAATAATTGTCAATTTCTACAAAATTCTGCCATAAGGATAATATTCAGTTCTTAAAGTCATGTATCACTTTGTACCGGCAAATACCCAGCTGCTTCTGAAGAACAGCTACTGGTTGGGCTCTAGGGGCAGGAAGGACATTTCTTCCAGGTCCCTCCAGAAGCCCCCAAGGAGGGAAAGAAATCCTAATTCTGCAGCACCATGGCATTCCCTCAGGCTATGTGGCACTAACAGCCACGGCAGGACCTACATTTCCCTTTACATCAGGGAAATGCCCACCTCCAGTGTGCTGCCCTAGACATCAGCCATGCTTCCCCAATAGAAATATTGATCTAGACTGTGGTATCTCTTACCTAGCTGGAAACTACACTTCGGATACAGCAAGTCACCTGTTTCTGAGATAAAGCATGCTTTTCATATCAACAGGTCTTTCCTCTGTGAACAGAAAAATTCCAGGTTTGATCCAGGAGGCAGATCCTGCTGCTTCTATGAATGCATATAGAACAGATTTCCTTTGGAACAGATTTATCCCATTCTGTATAGGGTTTTATTTTGTGGGTGGGGCTGTTTTTTGATTTGGGTTTCTTCATTTCATGGCAATTAGTTGTAAAACACCTTAAGATGCACTGCTAGAATGACTGCTTGACAAAGAGCACTTTGTATCTTATTGTAAAATATTCAGACACTCAACCCAAACAAATGGTCTCTGTAATAAAAATACTGCCATATATCTTCATTTATACTAGAACAAATCAGTTTTATTTGTTCATTCTGCATTTTAGTGTCATAGGTCTCTTAGAAAAGATATTTTATAATTCTGTAAGCAATTAAATATGAAATTAAGTCATCTTACTCTGCTGAAGAATTTAGCATAAAGGGACCAGGTTCAACCGGTTCCACTGAAAATATTTTGATAGCGTCAAAAAAGAAAGCATAAAAATCTTTAGTGTTTTAACAAATTAACACATGCCTTTTGGGTAAAGCACTGTACATGCTGTTAATCTTTTAATTAGGTTCTCAATTTCACATACACATTTATGGTAGGGGGGATTTTTAGTGATCAGAAAATGCAAATGCATAGTGTTGCTACACTCTTTTTAGCAGAGATATCAGAAAAAAAGCACACCAGTATGTGTAGCCCTCTATTTAAAAGCTCCAAAATAAAATTTTACTAAATCTTTGTGAATATTAGCAATGAAACACCATTCTTCATTCTTTTAAGCAAACACATACGGCTTTCAGATTGACAAAAAAAAGACTTGTTCTCCATGCTCAAGTCACAGAAAAAGAAACTTTTATGTTTGCAATTCATGTAGTTTTTAGACCCACCATGACCATTTAAAAATATGTAATTGATGCTATCAATATAAACAGAGACATAAATAGTGACGTTTGAAACATATTCTACGGCAGCATTTCACAAAATGCCAGTTTTCTCATGCTGACTGCCGCAAAATTCTGCCTAAACATCTTCTTCCAAGATCTTGAAAAGATTTAGTATTATCTACAGCTCATTATTAGATTTGGTCCACCCTCAGTTTCAACACAAGATAAAAACCTTGCCTCCTCACATACTATTTCATAGATTCTATAGCCAGTGCCAAAAAAAGACCCAGACAAATTGCCAGCAGTTAACAATCCCCATGCCCAGGGACATTTTTAGCATGGAGCTGTCACTGTGAAAGCAGGAACTATCTGCTAGCTATCCCACATAATGATTTTTGTTAGAAAAAGGAAAAAGGCCAAAATGTGGCTAAGCAGCAAATATATTATAAAAACAAAGTATGAAAGCAATTTAGCTAAGAATCTTGACTGGCACAGGCATTCTACTCCTTGCTTGCTTGTTTGAATTTAACTCTTTATTGACAACTGTGGAAATAGCCAGGTGAAGTGAAAGATGCTGCACATGCAAAACCAGAGAGTAAAAACAGAATAAAACATGGATCCCAGATTCCAGGATTACTACAGCTTCACTGTTTAATTGAGAGCTACTTAATCCTAGAAGCATTGTTCTTCTGTTGGAATACAGTTGAAAGTAAAATCTCCCATAAATGCCCAGCAAAGACCACTTCAAGCTCATCTCATTTGACTTGATGGAATACCTGGTTTTAACCACATTTGTATGAACATATATTCCTTGAAGGTGCCTGGATACATCATAGGTTTTTGGTGGCCAAAACGAAGACAGAGTATGAGCTATTCTCCATAAGCCCTGCAATGCAGAGCAAGAGGCACCCACCCTGAAAAACCAAGGAGCACAGTGGACAGGAAGAGGACATACATACTCACTTCTCTCAGCCACAGCTTGAATTTGAACCTTCTACAGTACTCTCCAAGTGAGCTTCCAGTGAGCAGGATAGTAGGCAGAAGGAGGTCACTCACAGCATTGTCTTTAGCTCACCCTTTTCCCTTCTGCAAATGTAGCCATTTAATCTCCTGCAGACCACTGATGGCAAACAATGTGGGAGGGCAGATTGCCCTTGTAAAATTCACATCAAACAGTTGCTGATTGACAGGTTCATTTATATTCACGTAAGGGCAGGAGGATTAAAGCTGAGTCCCTTCTACTATGCTCACATTCAGCGGTGAGAAACCCTCTGAATTGACCCTTTGCTGTAAATGCAAGAAGGATCTTCCCTAAAGAGATGATCAGACAGAGCATAGGGGTTAGCGTGTTCTGCCCTCTCTCTTTTCTTGGTTTTTTTTTAGACCAGGAAACACTTTCCATTTATCCCTTTTAAGTTTTCTCCCTTACCTTGTTAGGCTTTCAGCTTCAAAACAAACTGGTTATCATGCTTAGCCTGTCTATGTGGCTAAAGGGGACTGAGAGGTACTTACACTATGAGCTTGCAAGGGACCTGCAGACTGCACCTTTGCTCTCCACACACTCAAACCAATTCCCCTTCACACGTCCCACGAGATCCAGACCAGGGCACTGATCATAAACAGACTTCAGAAAGGCCAGCAGAAAGAGCTCTGCTTTTGCCCCAGCAGCATATCCACTACAAATGCTGCTTAGGGGAACCTCCACCCAAGGCAAACCAGAGATTCTAAAACTTGGGATGTGCTTCCCAATAAGCAGAAGCAAATATGGGGGACAAACACTGTCTATGCTAGGTTACAGGAAAGTTTGTGCCCCTGTGGGGAAGGCAGACGACGCAAAACAACCTACAGCTGGGGCAAAAGGCATCTCCTTGCACCACAGGGTTAAAATGTTGCTTCCGTTACCTACAGCAGGGATTGGGAAAAGAAAAAAGCTCCGCAGACAAAAATGTCTAAAAAAGAAAAGGAAAAAAGGGGGGGGGGGAGCGGGGAAGATATACTAATTTCACCACCACTAGGCTTTGCTCCCCTCACACTACTGAATGTTTAAATATTTAGCCTGTTGGCTAACAGGCTGATAACTACTCCTCATTTTCCTCCTCTGGACAGGGAAAGCCCAAGTCTAACCTAATTTATTCCCATTTTTAAATACAGCACTACTTCACTATCAGATTCATGCAAGAAAAAGACAAAAACTTTTTCTTTTAAATTAATAAATACCATTTCCCATTTTTTCTCAAAAATACCAAGGCTTGTGGGCTTAGCTGAGAGGCTGGGAAGAGGGTCAAGAAAAATCAGAATTTATGATATGCTGGTCTAAGCTTTTAATTGAGGACACACAAGCCTTTCGGAGTGAATTTTATTTTTACTTCACACCTAAACTAATATAAGAATCTAAACTAATATAAAAGTCTACAGCTCAATTTCCACAGCATTTCTTCATTTGTTTATAAAACTGGAAGAATCTGTGAAAATCTCTCCTTGTAAAGTGCAATGCTTGAAGAAACTTCAGTCCTGCAGTATCATCTTTCTGTGCGCAGCCTGCAACATGAAGTGAATAGAAAGCATGAAAGAATACGGCCCTTGCTGAACAGAAGCATGGATTTGCAGTTATGGTCACAGCAATATTTCTCAGAAACAAAGTGGAAGAGAGAGTAATATAAAGTTTAATGATTCCTACCCACAGCACAGTCTGAGTGTGATCCCTTATGACTGTGAAACAAACAAATGACACACAGGCCACTGCAACAATTCCCCCGGAGCCCCTGGAGCTGCCACCAAACGTGATGCATTTCAAAGCATTTGGCCTTAAGACTCCCACAGCACCCGGACAGTTGAAGCCAGCTCTGTCTCCTCTGCTCACTTCTTTCCATTTGCTTCTCCCGCTCGCCAGTGAGGCTGTGCCCAGCCTTAGACTGCAAACGCAACCAAAGTGCTGAGCTGTTCAGGGCTCTCTTTGGTTACCCTCCTTTAAGCTGTTCAAACAGTAATAAATTACCCATTTACTCACACTACCTTGATGTCTGCCATCTAGCAAAATAGATCATTATTTGTAGAAGGGTTTGTTCCATCACAAGAATCCCATAAATAATATATTTGGATCAGTAAGTCAATAGCACGTGGCAACTTTTACACAGCAGCATAAGGGGGTGGCCAGAAAGAAAAGGAAAGAAAGATATTTCCTGACCGCTGGTTAGAAGTTAGGAACTTTCACAGTGAGCTTATCAAAGAATCAAGTATTCACTATAGTTCATGCTGTTGGGTTAATGAGGTTACTTAAAATAACACTACAGATGGAGAGTGAGGGTGACAAGTAACCTAAAAGGTTGGTTTATTAATTGGATTTTGATCTTTTGTTACGATATATACATAATACTTCTAACACAAATACATTTCTATGTGTGTATATGTATAAAATATATGGGTTTATATTCTAAATTAAACTATAAATATATTATATATGTTTGTACATATATCTAAGTAAAACATAAGCTATATTCAATTTTTATATATATAAATATGCCAGCTTAACGTTTCTTTATATGTCAAATTTTTCACAAAAAAAACCCATGCTAATTTTAGTCAACCCTACAAACATAAGCAGCCTCAATCTCTACCACTTCTTTTATTTTTACATAAGATTTCTCAAGAGTTCCAAGTAATGTTTAAAGAGAACTCTGGGGCTTTAATTGAAATGGCATGAGATGCTGAACCTTTAACAACAGTGCCTTTCAAACCCTGTGTCCATTATGCACTGAAATGCCTATCAAAAAAAAAACAAAGAAGGAAGAGGTTTTCAATATTCTCATTAAATTCTGACTTTCTCTCATGGTTACTGTAATTGAGTTTCATTTACAGTTGTCATGAAGTTTTGTAGGGTAGACAAAACAGTGGTTTGCTGGTAAATGTCCATATATAGGGAAGGAAATAACTATTTGAGAAGTACTCTGCCCACCTCCTTCAAACACCAGGGAGAAAGACAAAGAATACAGCACCAGTAAGGTACAATTCAAGAAGGAGATGCTTTTACAAGGAAAACTTGGATCTGGATGGCTGAGTATCGCTGCAAAAAATTCAGCCTGCTCAACAATCCCAGACAAGCTGTCATAAAATTGCATGTCAGAGTTTACTGCAAGATGTCCATTTGAGTGGTATCTCTCACACATATTGCTTTTAAATTATTTGATTTCACAATTTCACCTGCAAAACTGGAGAGAAGAAAGATAAGTTTAAACATAAAAAGCGTCCCCAGTAGAAGTGAGGGGGGCAAAGGCGATTACTAAAGGTAAGGAGCAGTTAATTATAGATAAGAGTAAGGCTAAACTGCTGAAAAGAGCTCTGAAGAAGGCTGGGTTAGTTTCTTTCATTTGTTTTGAGGTGGGTTTATTGTGTTTTAAGAGGTATTGGTTTAGCAAAAGAGCTTGAGCTGAGAGAAACAGAGCAACTGGTAACTGTCTGATACGTGAGACCACACACTAGCTCTGTACAAATGTAAAAGAAAAAAGCAGCAGCAAACAGGGACAGAACCACAAAATGATCCAACATTTAGTTTATTGATTGCTGTATTGTCTTGTTATTTAAGTCATTATATCACCAGTGTCTCCTATTCATTAAATCCAGCATAATACTGACTAGAAGGTCTTTGAACAGAGAGCCACGTCTCAGACATACAAATGGCACTGCACACTTGGCTGAGAAGTCAGAAGATCCCACATTATAGCACCCTTGTCGTTTAGTGCACATCATTTACAGGAGAAACCTGAACCCAGCTTTCCTCTCATTTTTCCCATACTGCTACCTTGCACTTATATTAAAAATAGTACATCCGGTGTTCCCAGTGCAGCAAACTGAGCTGCACACATTGCACATAGTTTAGCAGGGTTTCACCACACTTCTACTGTACCTTTCTTGATATAGAAATATAAAACTAGCTTGTGAATGTTCAATACAGCCCCCAGCTGGTATGTTCTGCCTTTACCTGACATTCAGGAAGCTGTTGTGGTCCTGGTGACAGCACAGATGCTCAGGTCCTTCCAGTTACCCCAGAACCCTACCCTCTTGGACCAGCTTAGGCAAATTCATTCCCTCATTGGTATCTACACACTTCAAATATTTGTACACATGGTTATAATCCTGTAAGTGGCAAGATGGTCATACACAACGGCCAGACAGAGGGAAGGAGCCCAGCATTCAGGCTGCCACATTCTCACGCAGGGCAGCCTGAGGTTTGAACTGATTCACTGAACATCACCATATCACACAGGATCTGGTCTTTGCTTTGGAATACTGCTTAAATGCAGGTCACAAGTGCAAGAGGCCTCCAATTAACAGGAGACAGCAGGGCTGAGCTTACATGTTTAGCCCCTTGAGGGCAATGAACACACTCTCCGTTGGAGTTCCTTCCTGACCCAGCCATGTGCACTGGGGATCCAGAGGAGAGCCCTTACCTGTCTGTGCCTTACTACACATGCAGGAGAGCCAACTTTCTTCTTGCTGCACTTCATTGCAAGGACAACTCCACTAGTGACCCAGAGCACAGAGCTCTGCAGAAGCACCAACATCGAGCCAAGCCTATCTCACAGCCTCCCATGGCTGCAAGTGACATCAGAGCCTCACAGGTGAGGCAGCCAAAGGAGGACAGCTGGTCCCAAGATACACTGCTGGGTGTCATGAAACTATGGCTAGGGTACCCTCTCAGCTACTCCGGCCAGGCATTGGCTGGCAGTAAAAACATTCCCTTCCTCTTCACTCCAGTCGTGCAAGGCTGACCAGGCTGATGCTGTCTGACCTCAGCTCACTAAGTCACAATTCCCATAGAGCAACCCTCTCCTCCGTGCCCTACTCCATACCTCCTACTGCAACTCCACACGGCAAGGCAAGATCCTTAAATCTTCGCTCTTTCTCATTCTTGTCTTGCACTTTCCTCAATGAACACTGCCAGCCTCTCCTTCCAGCCTTCCACTCTGACCAGCCACTCTGGGCTCCCTGCAGCCATAGGTTTCCCACTCTTCAGTCAGTACACAGCACTAGAAGGAACGGAACAGCATGAAGTGCGTCCTACAAGGCATTAACACAAGGCACTGCCTCTTGCAATGGCTCTGCTTATGGCAATATATTCCTTGAGGACCAGGGCTTGGCAATCTCTGCAGTCACAGGGATGGGAAACCTCTAATGCTTCTCTGACTCTGTATTAACTTCTCTCTGTTGTTTTCTCATCCCTGCTTCTGCTCCACCTGGCTTCTTGGCACCATTCCACCCTTCTGCACACCCCTTACCTTGCGGTGGCCACACAGAGCAACTAACATAAGCAACTACTTTGCCAGTGCCCAGCTAAAGCTGCGCACAAACAGCAGGCACTGCACACTGCCCTGCCAACACACCTGAGGAAATAGCAGCACACGGGAGAAGGCAACTGCATTCTGATGGCCCGTTCAGCTTTGCAAGCTTTTGCACACAATGTACACCAGTTCTGTGTATACACTCCTGACAGCTAACAAAGAACTGGCCAAAAGAAAAAACACACCTACATATATCCACAAAAAATCACACTATTTCCATTTTCATATGGATTCTAAGAAAGCAGAATTCACTGAAAGCGTCGAGCTAGCACTGCTCTTCTGCCACTCCACACGGAGGGGGCAATCAGCTTTCCCAGCAGGTCCCAAAGCTGCAGGACTGCACACAGGATACTCCAGACTGCAGCTACATTCACACTACTTGGTCCCAGTACTCAGTACCATATACTGTGTGCAGCCACTACCAGTTCCCTTCTCTTTGCAGTACCCAGTTAGAACACCCTACCCACCAGGAAAAAAAAAAAAAATTGCATCAGGGCATATAATTTTTATAAAACTACACATAGAGCAGGTGCTCCTTTAAAGCCTGACTCTCTTCCTCTCCAGAAAGCACATGCAGCAGGTTCCCTAGTGTCAGGTGTAGACTCAAGTGATGAAAGAAAAATACATAAATGTTTATTAAACCTTTGTTGCCAATCACACCAGCAGCTTTCACACCCCAGTACCAAGCTGTTAACGAATTCCCATGCTGTTCCAAAAGACTTCTCACAGTTCCTGTCAGAAAAGGGAAGTTTAACAAGGGCAGCACTTGCTGGAAAAGTCTCTGCTCTCACCACCATTAACAAAAGAAACGTTCACAAGCAGCTGTTTGTGGTACAAACGTGTCATGTCCAAAATCTATTGGAATGAAGAGCTTCTTCTAGTGAGGCATGAGGCCACCTTCATGTATACCTTCTGATACCTAATTGTTTCAAGATTATTTATGCTAAGACTTCTCAGTTTACCTAATGACAAGGACTAAAAACTAGCCACGATAAGCCAGGTGACCATGAGCCAGTAGTTGAGGCTCCAGGTCAGGCAGTAGCTATGTGTGCAGGCTACAGCTCCTCCGCCTGGCCTTCTGCGTCACCTCCCTGGGGATCTCTGCAGCTCCAGGCTGCTCCACAGGCAGCAGGATCCCTTTGGACACACAGACCCCTCCGGGAGGCAGCACACCACCTACCCCTCTATGCCATGTTTCCCTTCTGGCACCCAGACTCTGACGTGAAGCTGCCAAGCATAAGGTAGGGCCCTGCAAGCCACCTGCTCGGGCCTCAGCAGGTCTGTTGAAGTGCCACAGTGAAACGCAGCAAAGGCAGTGTGAAACCACACAGCAACTCTCTCTGCTGCCACAACTCCTCTTTTTCCTCAGAACTAGCTCTTTTATCTGCCACTGGAGACCTTGCTCTAAAAGAAACAGGCAAAGGCAGGATGTTTCCCAGAAGATGAAGTGAATATTGCTACTCCTCTCAGAGTCATCAAAAACAAGAGGGGAGAGTGAAACCTTTTCCCAACTCAAAAAGTGACAATTATCACAAGCTGTATTACAGCTTTACAATACAAAAGCTGTGACAAGCTCACATTCCTTTTGTCCTTCGAGGACATGGGGACAATTACATGTGTCAGTGTTCTGCACAGCATGTTGCTCAAAGTTTTATCATTTTGAAAAAGGCACCTTAGGAAATTCAGCTCCTCATGCAGATTCTGTAATTCAGCTGATCATAAAGAAGAACTAAGTAACTGTTTATCAAGGTATACTGTTAAATGAAATCAATGCCAAGCACTAGAACAGAAGCAGACTTTTCCCACAACCAGAATGAGTAAAGCAAATAGCTTTATGGGTTTTTTCCCTCTTTTTAATATCAGAAAATTGTGTTCCCAAATAAATCCTTGTATCAACAATTTAGCAGCATGCTTCTGTCAACTCTCGTCGACACATTATAGCCTGATATTCTACAAATTTTCTCATTAAACTAAACAATCTCAGAAATCTGTTAGCACTCTGTCTCTGCCTGTACTACATCTTTCAGCTAGCACAGAAGGAAGATACTACAGAGTATGCTGCATACTTCAGCTTCATATCTTAAAATCAGGATGACCTGCAGTGTTTGCCCAGGATGTATAAAAGGCTTTGGAAAACCTTCACTGTGAAGGTAAAAAACTGCCCAAGTGAAAGATTTGTTAGCTGATGGATCTTTAAGATATTTTCTGTCATTTCTATATATTCTACCATCTAATGCTTTCTAGTAGAAGGTAATTGCTGCCTTAAAGACAAAAATGCATAAGTCTTTTCTTTTAGACTAATTGCAACAATTACAGATTCAACTTTTATTTTCTAGATGAGTTATTTGAGCAGCACATCAAGTGATAGATTAGTATAAGAACCTGCTCATTGTCAAAGCCTGTAGCTCAAAAATGCAGTGGCACAATGACTAATTTCCCCTTCATGAGTCAAGCTGTCTCTCCTCCTTACTATTCTCACAACTGAGAGATGCTGCAAAGCCAGGTTCCCCCAAGTGAGATGCTCAGCCACTGTGGATCACTGCACTGAATGACATGCCTCCTTGAAGCAGGTTTCTCGCAAAGCCCATTCCCCTTTGTAAGTGCCAAGAATCAAATCTTGGCCACCTAATGCAGCGTGTTCCACATGTTAGCTCGCAACACGTTGAGCAACTGTGTTAACTGAGATGGATAGTGCTGTCAAACAGGAAGCTGGCTCACCAGGATGGAAACAGTGGCATACACTGACCTTTTACATTCAGAAAAAAAAGTGTCCCTAAAATAACATTAGATGTTTCACACTAAAAAAACAAAACAACTACCTTCTCGAAGAGCTTTTAGTACCGTATTGTGTAAATAAACACATGTGCAGGAGCTCTGCCTGTAAGCTGAGCGTCTCTCACAGAGCAGAGGCTGACAGAGGAAATGAATCATTATCACCCTGTTTGGGAAGAAGTTTGTACAAGGAATGCTGCTCTATTAACCACTGCCTGGAACTCCTGGATTCAACACCACCACTGCTCCTTCTGTTCACACACTCAAATACCTAGTTATACAAAATAACTAAAATCAACAGATAAAATCCAAACCCCCAGGCAAAGCTTTTATTGAACTACTCTAAATAACTACAAGTTTTATTGATGACATGGAGATGAAACAAACTTACAGGCTTCTCGTCCAACAGAGTAAGCACTGAAGTAACCTGCTTAGTATAAAAAAAGCAGAGTTCATTCTGGAAAGATTTTTCCCAAACCACCACCTCCTGCCTGTCTCCCTCAAGATTAGGATTTCAGGTTTGTTTTTTTCAAGATGATATTTTGGGTAGAGAGAGGAAAGCTTTGTTTATTTTAAGATTTTACTGCTACTGGAAAATCATCTCTAAGAGGAAGACACTGTAGAGCTACAAAAGTGAAAACAGGGAAATAAGCCTGCACATTTAGCATTGCAACTATTGGCCATAAAGAGAGCACATATGTAAGTAACCATCATATACAATGTATAATTTCAAAAATGAAAGACTGTAATATGCTGTTCAATACACCCTTGACACGAAGAGGAATACTAGATACCATCTAGTTGTATACGTCGAGGTTCTATCCAGCTCCTCTGTGCTGACTTCCTCGAAGCAGCAGCCCTGCCTTATGGCACAGAACAAACGTGTCATGGATATGCTGACTGATCATTATGACCGTATTTCACACTTCAGCAAGATCCAGCTAATGCTTTCTAGGCAGACTAACAAAGCAGGGCTTGTTGTACACCTAGTTTAAGATTAAACAATCAACACAACTGATATAACCACTCCCAAGATTTGCCACCGATTTTCTTGCTTTATCCTTACATTGAACAACCTCAGGTGCTGCCTTCTGGCACTGCAGAGAAGAGGGAAAGAACTTTACTGAATACCTTGTGCCTGAGCTGCAGAACTGTGGGAATACCCCAGAGCCAGGAGCGCTGTCTCCACCAGCTGGCTAAAGAGCACATCTTTGCGAACCAGAACGAACTCAGCATGCTCTTCTCGATTATCGTATTCAAGAGAGGCGTCCGACTGCTCCACCACACAAAAGACTGGAATCATCAAACCTGGTTGAAAAAAAAAAAGCATCAATAAGAGAGGAAAAAGAAATGTGTCATACACCTCTGATTAAAGCCGTAAATTAAAACACCTCCTAGAAGGCTCATCTTCAGTGGAAATCTTATTTTCCTCCTCGTGGGATAGCTTTTGTTTTCTTTACAAGAGAATACTGAAGTTTCATCACTTGACTCATTTTAAAACCACACTAAAAGCTCCAGAGAATACAATTAAGGAACAGAATCACAGTCAGCATGAGGACGAACAAGATTTCCTAATAAGACCTTTTCAACATTGCAGAAGTCTTCTACAATTCCATGAATGTCCCTATTCTTTCAGGTCAGAGCCTCTCCACATTCAGCCATACAAACACCTGACACAAATGCTGCTTCTGATTCTCTCCACACAGTGAATACATGGAGAAATCAGAAAAGCCTAGTCCCATACACTGTCCTTGGCTGCAATAGGCTTATTTGCACATTTTCAGACCATGGCCAGTCTTCTTACTGTGTAAGGAAAATACCCTTATATTAGTTTTGCTGAAAACGACAACCTTGTATTGGCAGCTGATGGTTACGCAGGCCCAGAGAGGCAGTTGGCTGTTGTCCTGCTGCCGTGTATGAAGAGAGCAAGAACAGCTCTTTGCAAAAGAGGATCAAGGATCAGGAGGAACCACAGAAGTGGAAAACTCAGGGGGTGGTCTGGATTCAAGTTGATTCTGTTTTATTGTAAATTTAGTTTTGTGGTTACAGGATCAAGTCATCTATGGCAATAAACTGTGGGGCATGAACTTAAGGGGATTCAGTACTACAGACAGTAGAGAAACAAGACAGTTTGCAGGAACTCAAGGTGTGTGCACAGAGGGGAGGTGGAAGAGATGGAAAACATACAGAACTGGATGGCCATTTCCATCCCCTGCTACAGGCCAGGCTGTAGTGAGGAGGTGACAAAGCAAAAACACTACCTCCAGACACAGACATTTATTAATAGGTTACATATCCTTTATTAGTCCCTGGATAAACTAGGGAATATCTGGGCAGAGCCTATTTTCCAAAGGGGCTAAGGCTCATAATACTGCCAGAAAGTTCACCTCTCACTGCTGTTCTTCAGAATGAAATAGAAGCACTTCCAGTAAACACCATCAAAAATATCCTGGACCAGGCACTTCTTGAAGGGAAAAAGAAGAGAAAGCCACATTTCAGCTCTCCTTCTGTACAAAGTCAGTTTACCTACAAGATCTTCTGCTATCAGTAGCTTTAGTACCTACACACCAATAGTTGAATGTCCCTTCACAGGAGTCATCCTACCTTGAAACAGATTGCCACACCAGTAACAACTGCTAAGAGACTTAAATTCTCCTTGTCTTGAGTTTGCAGAGACTAGACTTACTTTAAAATATATTTTAGATACACAGTTCTCACTTAGTGACCTATCTGGCATGGAGCAGCTCCCAATCTGACATTCTAACTACAGGCCAGCAGCAGCTGCGACACCCAGTTGACGCATTTTAGTTCTTTGTCTTAAAACACATCCCGAAGTAATGTGTAAGTAGGTTATGGCATCACATTGATGCTCCCCCTTCACTACTTGATTCTGGGTTAAATTGATGCATTTTACAAGTTCAAGCAGCCAAATTCTAACACCCAGTGTTAAAAAAAAATCTTAGTGAAAAAAGAACTCTAGGTGCTTTCCTTTAAAAGACAACACAAGGCTGATCCTGTTCCTCTGAAATCAGCGACAAAATTTCTCTTCCTACAAGGGCTGGAAACTGAATTCTGTTTGTCCATAAATGATTTAACTAGTTAAAACAAAATTTAACCTCCATAAGAGAGAAACTTCCCCTCCTGTCAAACATGCAGTCTGTCACAGGACTTTTGATGCCTACCAATGTCTTAGTGAAAGATTAAGATATTGGCCAAAGCTGAGGCTCTGATATCAGTTGTGTAAATCACATTTTGGCAAGACAGAAAAGGCAGGTGAATGTAAACTGATGAAAAGGATGCCACAAGGATGCCACAGAGTTTTTTATCATCCTGCAGGATTCCTTTCTTGTCACACAACAGTCTTTCCACCTTTTCAGCACAGAAGCTGCACCTATTCTCCACACTCATCTTTTACAGTCTCAGTACAAACAGAACCGATGCTGTCAACAACATCACTTTATGGATGGCACCGAGGACCCCATGATGACTTTCCTGCCCCTTCTTGCTGCCTATGCTTGCAGGGACCCTGCTACAGAAAGAGCCTTTGCAAAAACATCTCTGAACTCAGTGACCCAGCACAACTGATGATAAGCTGCTATTAGTATCTTAAAAACAGAGAGCAAAGGGCAGGTTACCACATCTGCCATTGCTAACCCATTCTCATGCTTCTTGCTGCACCGTCTGGAATCTTAATACCAATCCTATTTTACTAAAGAACAATAGTAATCTAACTTATTTCCAAGTAAATCTTACTCCAAGAAAATTCCATCTGCTTCACTCGCTATTTCACATTAGAGAGTTAAGTTATAATGTCTCCAGTGGATTTATTGCCTCAAATGTCTCTGTTTCCTGATGTTATCTGAAAATAAATTAACATACTTCCAGCATACTGGAATCAGAAGAAGAATCACCTACTGCCAAAAGTCAACATGCTCTTTACACACTAAAATATGCACCTAGGAACAAGACATGGTGTATATTACACCTCCAGCTCACTATACAGTCCTCCTGCTACAGAGGAGCAACACGAGGAAGTCACTGCTCATTGTCATTTCAGTTGAAGAACTTATAGCAATACTCAGAGAGCAGGAAACAAGCATCCATAATGAAGCCTTGCATGCAATGCAAGTATCTACAGCAAGGCAAGCCTGCCCTACTCAGAAATCCTGAAACTCCTGACCTCTTTCTATAACGCCCTATCACCCTGAATTACTGTCATCCTCCCTCACCCATACAATTCATACCAAAAAGTCTTCGGTCCCTTCCCCACTGAGCTTCCGTGCATTTGCTCTCTCAGCTTTAGGGAGATGCTGCAGAAAACGATGCTGTACAGCTCATGATAAGAGAACATACAGCACTGATTTTCACACACGGAGAAAACAAGGGGTAATCCAAGGGCTATAAAGGAAACTGTTTTTTAAAAAGATTAATATAATGCTGGAACGCACACAAAACATTAATAGTGATCACAAATTATAGAAAAGATTTTCTTCGCCTGGATTTTAATTCACTTAACCGAATGATTAGCAGCTCTTTTGTGCTTCTAAAAGAGATTTGACCCCATACAGGTAGCATCTGCATAAAACGTTAGGGGATCTACATAAAGGCTTCTATAAGGACATCCATGCACAGTAAGAATTCCTTCTAATCCATGGAAGAGAATAGGGGAAAACTGTTCCCATTATTATCCAGAAGAGCAGAATGGTTAACAGTGACTGGTACCTTTGTATAACATGTATTTTAAAAAAAATCAGAGACAAGGTTTAAGCTCCACTGTTGCTTTCACAGAAAAGCTGCAATGTACAGAAAATAATCTATAAACACAAGTTGTATTTTTTTATGAGACTCTTCTGAAGAGCAGAAAAATTAAGAATTAAATATGTACCAGAGACCTGTGTCCAAATGTCCATTTTCTCTTCCTTGCCCATTTCAATCTATAGTTTTATTTCACCAGCAAGCAATCCATTCTTAAAAATTAAGGAAAGAAAACCAGATATTTAATTCAAGAAGTGAAAACTCTGGACACTCTGTTGCATAAAATATTAATTTTTACAAAAATGTGAAGCCAGTTAGAAGTATTATCACACTGCAGTCATCCACCTCCCTGGAAAACATTTTCAATTGTAAGATTTGCAAGAAAAAGCTGTAAATTTATAATGGCCAACTAGAAGGACAAGACAGAGCAGATATTAGGAAGTCCTGCAGTGTTTCTTTTGTTCATCTGCCAGTGATACTTTGTCCGGTGCATGCTTTAGAGCAAGTAATAAATATGATACTATCAGCACTGAACTTCTGTGCATTGTCCACTTCCACACAACCATCACGGGCTTGGCACCAAAAGCAGAAAAGAAAAGGATACAGAGAGCTGAGGAGGGAGGTTAAACCATTCCAGCCACCCACCTCCCCAGCCATTAAACAGGGAGCAGCACATGTGCATCCTAATAAGAATTACATGAAGATCAACCAATAAGGAGAGGCATCAATAAAATTTGTGTCTTTGTAGATTAAAATCTGTTTCCATCAGCACAAGTTTTGAGCCCCGTCTAGGTGTTATTTAATTTAATCTAATTTGAACAATTTCCAAACATCAGCTTGATTAATTTCAACAGCACGGTGTTATGGAAAGATTTACAGTACAGGGGTTGTCTAGCAGGGAATTAATAAAGAAGCCAGTTCTTAGCCCTGAGTAACATGAGGTTTTAAGATTTCCCAGATTTCTAGTGGGAATACTTCACAGCACAAGCATGTTTTCTTCTGGGAGTGAAACCCACCAAAATTATTAAAAACCGAGATCAAATGGTGGTGTTGAACCCAAAGGAAATCATTCTACAGTGAAGAGATTTTTATCAAATGAAGAAAGTGGAAAATATAAAGTTTTTGTTGTTGCCTCTGTGCTTTGTCTTTTCACGTTTTGTGTGTTGTCAGGTTTTTGGTGGTTTTTTTTTTTAAACAAGACTCAGACACACACAGAGTAATCTGCCTCAAAGACAAAGCAATCTTCTATGGTTGGAAGTTCAGGAGCCAGGACATTTTTGTAAAAATTCAGAAACTACTGAAAATTTGTCATTACTGGGTGCAGAAAACATTTCCCCTGGCAGAAACTGTAAAATAGATCATTCTCCAAACGCTGGTCTTTCCAATACAGAGAAAAAGGAGAGGGAAGGAAGTAGGTAACAGCAAGAGTAGAATCCACAAATGTTTATTCACACACACACCTCAAAACACTGAACAACAAGCAACTACAGCCGGACTTCCCAGATGAGACCCTCACCCTGCAACAGAGACTAGGATGCTCAATTAGCAAAGCAGAGGTCATCTTGAGGGAATTATGTAGATAAAGATTCTATATATTTAACAAAAAAGCATGTCTCCACAACTGGCAAGAACCACAGGAAGCCATCAAACTACAAACATTTCCTAAACCTAACCTGCTTCTGTTTTCCCTTTAGGCGAGAGCCCTTTATCCCTGATGGGAAAGCAGTCCATTTATTTATTTCTCTTTGCACTGCAAGACAGCTGAACTTACATACACCGATATGGTACTTAACAATCTTTCCCCTTCTTTTAAACAAATTAGAAAAATTAGCCTAAATTGGGAAAACGGTTTTAAAAGGCAGAAAGCAGCACCCATGTGGCACAAGAGAGGCTTGCCAGTTCTCGTCCTCACATCCTGCAGCTCTAATTGAAAAGGCAGAAACTAATTAAGTTTGACAGCTTTCAGTTATTCAGAAATACTTGAATTTCTGCACCAAAGATGGCTGTCCAACATCCCAGTGCAACATAAATCCATAACTCCTATTCTGAAAAACTTGCCACCACCAAGGGAAAAAATAAAAGAAAGAAAAATAAAAAGTGAAGCTTCAAAGCCTCAGCGTGCCACTTCTTCAAAATGGTGTAAACTGCAAATCCTGAAGCAATCAGAAACGAAAACCCAGTGCGTATGCTAATAATCAGGAGGTTTCTATTCAAGACTCGACTAGCTGAACAAACACAGAAACGCAGGATCATTTAGGTTGGAAAAGATCTTTAAGATCACATATAACGAGAGAAGATAAATTCATAATGAGAAAAGATCAACTGTATTCTGAAATGCTTTTTCTAAGAGGAAAGACACCAAATAGTGTTTGAAAAAACAGTTTGTCATTCTGATCTCAACACCGCTTCAATTTAAACCATGATGCCGCTGTAACTGGTGGTGAAGCAAGATCTCCCCCAGAAAATCCTGCAGTATCCAGCTGAGGACTGCCCATACAGGATACACAACAACAGGATGAACAGGCACAACTGCACCATTCCCCAGCGCCACATGGACAGGACTACTCACACTCAAGAGGGATCAGGTACGAAGCAGACCTCAGGTTTAGACCACGCCTGTGCAATTCAGTAATGAGGTGGAAGAGGCAGAGCTCACACATTTCGGCAAGCTTCAGTCATGTCCGTTAAGGCTGATTTTCAAGCTACCCCATAAATTATAAAACTCATTAAACTGGATAGAATATAAGCTGTTGGTGCTTATTTACAATAAATGCTCGGTTTAGGTAAACAGACTGTGTTTCAGCCTTTTACATAGCAGCACTAGCTCACAACAGTCTCATTATGAGGATGAGAATTGTTCCCCTTTTTTTACTGGGGACCAGAGGAATGACTTTGCAGTTGTTTGTTGCTAAGCACTCAGAACCACATGAAGAAAGCTGGGTGTGCGCACCGACAGGAGGCCAGCGGGAAATCTCTGTGTCAAATACAGGAGAGCGTATCAGGATCTTTGTGACTGCACAATCCTATGCAAACCAAAAGGGTCAAGCACCTCATTACAGCAAAAGATTTTATTTAAAAAAGAGGACCTTACTTTCTGCTAATCCTCCACTCTCCAATGTCTTCTAGACAAAACATGGGATATCGGATTTTGCATACAATCAGCAATGGGATGCTGTTAAAGCTACTCTTCATGGGTTTATAACTCCATTCCAAATAATCTGTTCCAAGATACAATTTGGTAAAGAAGAGCTCAGCCCACAAATTATTTTAATACAATATTTGCCAAAGAAACAAAATCATGTTAAATAACATTACATTGTAGAATTTTTCTCCTTAGGAGGGCCAGAGGAAGTAAAACTAAGGACAACATCTTTCTCCTCCTCCTCAGTTATTTTTCTGGCTTTACACATTCAATAAATCTGTAGGCAGGAAATGCATTTCTACAGATTATATTTTAGCCAACGGTGAATGTAAACCACAAGCTATTATTTACATCTTTCTTCAGCTTCCAGTCCTTTCTATGGCTTCAGACTCCCAACCATCCCAACCATCCCAGATCTATGGAAATTTTATAACGAAGTCACTAACGTCTCTGCAGATGTTCCCTGCTTCCAACAGCTTAACTAGCCAAAGAATCCTCCTCCTAGCTGAAATAACAGCTTTACTGTTTAACATGAAATAGTCCAGGCCACTATCCCACCACAGAAACATATTATGAAATTCATAACTTGATTTGATAATACTTGAGTTTCTCAGAAAATGGTATAAAAGAAAGCAGTATTCAGCACATGTGCTGAGATGAACAAAAAAATGTGAATTAAAGAGGGATCTGCAGCATTCACCTCTAGTGCAGCCTCTCCTGCAGTGTGTCTGGGGCACAAGTGTTACTCATGGAGATGAGGCCTCGTTAATCAAAGTGGATCAGCTGCCCCTGGTAACTAACCAACTCCGCTTAACTAGTTGCACTAATTCAACCTAGACTTGAACTCTGTCACACTGGTCGGGTTCAAAGGGCAAGAAAGAGAGCAGCCACGGGGGGCTCAGTGCCCTGAGTTAGCCCAGGGCCAGCCGCACACATGGCAGCTGGGAGACAGAAGCAATTAAACAGTAGAATAAAGTACTTCCAGGTCTCCACTTACATGAGTGAGAAATGTAAGCCATGATAACCCAGAGCTCACAATGTGGTTTTAAGGGAGCCTGGGCCAGAAGAAGGCACCAACAGCTGTTGCTCTGCTTCCCTTGCCAGCCAACCCCATGGATGTGAGGGAACATCGGTGGTGGTACCAGCGCCATACGTTCAGCCAGAACCATATGTGAGCTTCCCACTTCATATAACAGGCTCATGGAATCATTTAGATCGGAAAAGACCTGTAAGATCACAGAGTCCAACCATTCACATTGAAAGGCAAAGGTAAAGACACTATAGGTACATTTTTCCCAAATAAAACAGCTCAGTTCTTTCAGTTTGCTTCCCAGTTAAGAAAGAAGAAAAAATACCCCACAGCAGAACTTTATAATATGAACTAATGGAAAATATACTTGTTTCACTCAAAACTGGTGAAGGAAACGCTTTTAAATTAAACTGGTGTTATTTCAAAAAAATCATCTTAAACCATTAATTTTCTATAAGCTTTGGGTTTTGGTTTCTGTAACTTCAAAACAAGCTTAGGGTTTGGGAGGGGTTTTTGGTTTGGGGGACTGCTTTCTCTTATTTTTGCTCTCAACTACGTAACAAATTCACCTAAGACAATCTACCCCAAATTCCACTCAGAATTAAATTTAATGACCAAGATTTTTAAACCCTGAACCCTGGAACCACTAATAAGCCCTTAAATTTGGTGATGCTAGCAGATGCCACCATATTATTTAAAGCAAAAAAACATATTTTAACAGAAGCATTTTAATGAAGGTTCTATTAACTAGTCTCCTGGTACTGGAATAAGTCCGCCGTAATGTAACAGAAAGGATCTGAAGATGATTTGAGGTTTTATTTCTGGAGAAGCTGCGTACCACACTCAGGCCTGTTCTGGGATCTCCACAGGGTCCCACCAACAAGCTCCCTTCTCCTTTATGTCCATTCCTCTGTGAACCACCTCATGGCAAGAAAAAGAAACAACCCTATCACACTTCCTCCATGTAACCAGACAAATATCTGATAAAGAGTCTAACATAAGTACTGCAGCTGTAAGCCAAGCTGAATGGCTCTGTAATCATTGCCTTGTGTATTTTAGATATTAGCAGCATAAGAAAACCTCCCTTCTAAGTGACAATCTCAATAGGTATGGCAGAACTGGTTACGGGCACAAGTTAGAAGTACCCACACAATAGCACAAACCACATGAAACACTGTCACAGAAAAAATGACATCAGATTCAATGGTAACCAATAAAAACCTTCATCCTCCTACACTTTCAGCAAGGGTTCAGCCAGTAATATGGCAACATCATTACTAGACGGTAATTTTCTGGTATAAGGGGACCACAGAAATCTTCATTAGGTCTTCAGGGGAAAATGAATGGAGGAGAGAACCACAACCAAGAAAGAGCAGGATCCACTCTGTTATTCTCTCTAGAAAACAGTTAAAGTCCCCTTGTCTCCCTTTTCACCAGTCAGTGTGCAGGGAGTCTCCGGACAGCCTGCACCCACAGCCCACTACGGGTCAGGAAACAGCATCTAAGGCTTGGCCTTTACTCACAACTCCCATCTTTCACACCCCTGCAGAGAGAGAGCAACGTCTGAGCAGCATTCTCTCGTATTCCTTCTTTCCCAAGGACAGAAGATCCTCAAAAAGGATCCTTGAAAAGAATGTGAGAGAAGCACTCCACATTCTCACAAAGATGAAATCACATATTTTATAACTATCCATCCGAACATTATTCTTTTAGGAATATTTACTTTTGTAAGGCAGCAGGTCACATCAACCTAACAGTTTTTAATAACTACGATGTCTTTATCAAACAAGTCATGAAGCCCACGAACAAGAGCTAACAGGTACATCTCGTTCCTTAGGTATACAAAGTACTTACTTTGCTCAGCCAGCAAATTATATTTGCGGGGAAGAATCTCCGTACAGGCTGACCTACTGTGTGCACACTGACTTGTTAAGAATCAGCAATCCGTGCGTCTGCGGATCAACAGGGGCTGAACTGCTGCAGCATTACGTACACACAGCTACACTGGAGAACCAGATACTTCTGCCAGTGCAAATGCACATGCTCACTGAGAGGTGTTAGCCAAAGAAAGCAGATTACATCTGCTATCCAAAAGCTGAACTGGCTCCTGGTTCACTTCCGGATGCCATTCCAAATGTTGATTTACAAAGTGGTATGGCACTCGACTAGAGTCAAAGGCTACTGTAGAGATAATCTCTCTTTCAATGTCTTGTACAGCAGAAGGAACACTTTCTGATTACAGCTCTACGACTCCACTTCAGAGAAAACAGATAGCCACAGCC
Source organism: Dromococcyx pavoninus (assembly GCA_033558185.1). Lineage (NCBI taxonomy): Eukaryota > Metazoa > Chordata > Aves > Cuculiformes > Neomorphidae > Dromococcyx > Dromococcyx pavoninus. Next base: position 1,904,871 of record JAUMJL010000059.1, on the reverse strand, counting down.
TCAGGCCTTCAACTACGGTCAGGCCTCTTTTCAAGGGGAACACAGCTGCAGCACGGCCCAGCAGGGCACCTTTCTGCCTGTAGGGTTTTAATCAGAAGGCTGAGATGGTGAGGTAACTACAAGGGTGACAGAAGAGTCACTCCCAGGTAGCAATGCCTTAAGATACTCAGTACATTTACTAGCATAAACAGACACAAATTTGGAGGAAAAAACCTTAAAAAAAAAGAGCATGAAATATCACAGCACTCTATTTTGAAGGAGAAAGAAGCCTTTCTTACTACTTTTTACCTGTCCATGGCATTCTCTGAGCTTGTCTTATTTGGCAAGTCAGCATGGTGCTGTGGTCTTATTAATGTAAGCAGGAAGGCTCAAAGCAATGACAGAAACATTACATTCATTATTACGCCAAACTCAGACACTCGGATAATGCTTAACTTGAGCTTCACTGTCAAGCAATACGCCCACTTACTGCATACTTACTCATAGCAGCCCATAAGAAGTCTACCATCTAGACTTGTAGCTTGAGCCGCAAACTTAAGAAAAAGGGGAAAAACTAAAAAAAAAGCCCACACTTTACTCTGCATTTTCTCCAAGTCTAAAAATCGGTAGAGTGTATGACAGGTCCACCTCATTTTTCTTAATGATGTTTTTATTATTCTTTCACTCAATTAAAACAGAAATGGATATTGCATCTTCTGACTGTATAATTGTTATTGTAATCTGTTTTCGATCACTGCTTGGGAAATGGGTCCAAAACAACATAAACTATCCACAGCCTCAGAATACAAGTCATTTTCTTTTACTACGATACTTAAAGAGACATCTATCATGTAGCTCTGCTAGCATGTTTGTATTATGGCAAAAAAGTTATTTGTAAGTTGGGAAAAGACATTATGAAAATCACCTTTTACTCCAAAGTATTGTATAACTCATAACTTACAATACATTTCTTAATAACCATTCAAAATAATAAGGTTGGGAATTGTGCACATCTAATTTTAATATATAAATAATGGAAATGCATATAAAGCAAAATATGTTCAAAATATGAATTTATATTACTCTCGAAAAATAGTCTGCTTATAGTTGTGAAAATGACATGCTTCATTTCCAATATACGCCTGTCAGCTAAATTTATGACAAAACACTCTCTGTGAGTCTCCATTACCGTGATGGTAAATACTTCTATGTGAGTCGCCTCACTCAGTTTCCATCCAAATGCAGACAAAGTCAGCAACTTCCAGAGTAAAGTGTCGGTGACACAAAAGTAAAGACAGACTAACCCAGCCACTTCTCAACATGACACAAATGGAAACAGAACATCTGAGAGAGAGAAAGTACCTTGCGGCTGTCTGCAGCGATACAAATCACAGGGTTTGATACAAGAAACTCCCCTCCCGACATTTCTGGCCAGATTTAGTACCTTTGAAAGAATCTGCTGGTCTTTTTATCTCAGTGTGTGTCTTTGGGGAACAAATAAGGAGGGAGCATATTCAAATGGAAGACATTTCTACTGCACTCTGAAAATGCAGTGGGTGTATGGTTATCTCAAGAGATGCCGCATCTTCATATAAAATAGTCTGACAGGTTATTTTTATTAATCTTTTTCTGAGCATTTTTACCTTGCTGACATTGCTACTAACAAGGCACAGTTGTGCTCAGACTGTTTAATATTGCATGTCCGTCTGATACAAGGACAGCAGTTGGAGCAAAATGACTGACAAGTTTTGCTATTAGCCAGGTAATTTTCTGTTTAGAAAACAAGTCATATGCTTAAAATTTTATCTAGAGCTACCTGTCTCTTTTCTTCAAGTTCTTTTTGTTCCCTTCATACAAATAACAACAATCCTCTCCTTTTCCTAACATCGCTACATCTAACACCAATTCAGCATTTGCCAAGAAATTTAAAATATATCTTGAGTTCCGACACCAGATCTCTGCCCTCGCATCCAGCTTAGGATACTAGAAAGGCAGGGCTCATAATCCATCTTTTAAGCAACCCTGTAAATTTTAAGTGTAGCCTTATTCCAAGTAGAAAGGTCTCCTGGAAGGAAAATTTACAGAAGTCCTCAGATATTAGCAAAATCAATGTTCGCATCTTAAAACCAGAGTAAGAATTATACTTAAAAAACCCCCAACGAAACAAAAAAAACAAACCTTTCAAATGTTATTTACAAGGGTTTCACAATGTCAGCAGCCTTAAATTGCTAATACACAAATGCTGACATCTCAGTGTATTTGTAAATCTTCAGGGGATGCCAGTAGAGCTAGTACTGCTATTTAAATAGACAAAACCCCTCACTGATATTTGGAAGATGCGGACAAAGTACACCCAACAGCTACAGGACATGCGTTTGTACAAAGCACAGGGACTCTGGAAAAGAAAATCTTACCTATAGAACTGACAATATGGACAACATGACTTGCTGGCTGAGAATGCAGCACATGTTAAAGCAGCCAACACTTGTGAACGGCCATGAGAACCTGATCCAGATGGGCTAACAGTCCTGCCCAAACTAAATAGCACAGTGCATTTTCTGTTACCACTAATCAACGTAAGCTCATTTGTATGTAACCCCACAGCAGAGACTCTGCTGCTGAGCAGCCGGCAACAAATACCGAGCTGGTTAGAGGACAGGATTTTTAGTATCACTAGAGCCTAGAAAACATTTCTCAAAGGCCATCAAATACTCAGCTGCCTTTTGTCTGTTGCAACTGTTTCTCACATCTGCATTAGTAACACACATCATGGTGGAGAACAATGCATCTGATCCAGGACATTCCATACTGTAGGAACCCATCACCGCCAGACCATTTATTCAAAGCTAGAAAGAACATTGGTTCCTTGTTCAACACCATGGGCTGGTTTCAAAACCAGCTGAGCTTCAAATGAAGAGCACTCTTATTACAGAGACTGAGCCAGGCACAGGTTATCTTGAAGAAAGCCCCATCGTATCAATTCAAAGGGACTCGGTAATACTTTATACCTTGAAAAACTAGGTCTTTAATCCTAAAACACAGCAGTAGTTACTAATTTAACTAAATTAGGATGAGGGATGGTAATTAAAGGCCTAACTTATCTATGCCTTGCAATTTCGGATTTGAAATAAACTCTTCCTAAGTTTTACAGATCTTCAGTTATTTTAAAAAGTTTAAAAATAAGATTTAAGAGCAGGTTGAGGACTGCTCAATCACAAAAATAAGAATCTTTCTAAACAGGTCACACAGCTGTTTGGCAAATAGAAATACGCGACTGCAGTAAATCTGTCTTCATTTCACAACATGATAGATGCCGTATTGTATTACCAGCTTCAGTGTCAGCACGAGTGACAAAAACTTTACTGGTCCAACTATTTTACTTAAGCTTCAAGTCAACATTGTGGCCCTTTTCCTCTCCATTCCACTCAGAGAGCTCTAATGTGAACAGCAACAACGGAAAGTAACTGCAAAAATAAATATTCGGACTAGCATCTCCACAAAGAGTGTTAAATTCAAATAATTTTAAAGGTATTTTAAAGTAACTGATATAATCTGAAAGTGTGCTACAAACTAGAAATCTGAAATACAACATAGCTGTCTGTTGAAATGACGACTTGATTACAATTATATTGTGCCAGGCTTTTTTCTACTTTTAAATCTAGATAAAATATTCAGTACATAAAATAATTTAAATAGAACGTAAAGACTCCCCAAAATTAAGTATTTATGAAAGGAAAAAAATCTTTAAATCTCACCTTTAAGTTTTTAATTATAACAATTGAAGTTTAATACTGTTTTCCTTCCTCCAGTGTCCAAATTCCTTAATCTAAATTCTGAGTGAGAAATATGACGCTATTTAATTTCTTGAGAATACATTTTCTCACTGGCTTCTCTATAGTTTTTAATATGATTATGCCACCTTCTTGAGGCATTAAAACAATTCTGGGGAGCCACTGACAGCCACTTTAACAGGAGCTCTCTAACAATTACGGTACAAACAATTGACAGTAAATCTACTCTGTTCTTTCCTAGTGAAACTAAGAAAAGGCAGGACTCAATTTGTAATGGGGGGTTGACAATTAACAAGGACTTTTTCAAAGATGTTGGTTTCTTTTTCTTTCCTTTGATTCCTTTCTCTTTCCAAGAATAATAGCACCCAGTTAACTAACGTGGCCATAGCTATGGAGTGGGGAGGAAGCTGGGAGGTGACTCAAAACACTTAGAACTCTTGTGGGAAAAAATAAAATTTTACTAACAGCTAACCTTAAATCTTGAATTCAAAATTGTTGGTGGCTTTCTGCAGATGCAACTTAAGAGTCCCAAAATTACTCAAAACATCAAATTATGCCTAGGTCACTGAATGGGTGGATACCCTATATTCTGTTTAATGTGTATGTTCAATTGTACATATATTCTAACCGACTGTGTCTTTATTTTAATAACAGACCCAGTACTGCAAACACGTAAAGAAAGACTGGTTTTCTACCTCAGCAAAAATGCAGTTGATACACTACACGACCCTCCAGGAGTTTTTCTATTTACATTACATAATCTGATTGGAAAAGGGGGGTGAGGGGTGGAAATCAGCAAAAAGACCAGAAACTCATTTTTAACCATTGGTCACGAAATAGAAGTTGTCTTGCTTTTCTTACTATTCCTGTGAAATTACAGCACTCTTCCTCATTACGTATTAGAACCGGGTAAAAGCTAAGAATCTACATTTCTTCACAATCCCTAATGAGTTATATCTGAGCACAAGGCAACATTTTCCAACTATTCTGCAACAGACAGAACATAAAATATATTCACATACTGCTGACTTCTCAACTAACACGGATTTGTGGCTTTCATACTTCTGTATCTTGATGCGTTTAACTCTTTCAAATAGCTTCATACGTCTCTCAGGCAGCAGGAAGATATTCCTCAACCTAGCACCTAGGCAGGGAGACAATCTGAAACTTAACCTTTCACTTTACTCAGTTCATAAGGACAAGTGAAACATGCTTCCTTACTCCGTTCAGGATGCCATCTACAGTTTAATGTTAACTCGCCATTTAGAACAGAGGAGTAAATTTGATCGAGATGTGCCCTTTCGTTTGCACAGAAGTGTTTCTTTTCTCCAGTAAAGTACTTCAAATCCTTGTAAAAGATACAAAGGCAGCACAAACCCTATGATATTTTTACAGAAATATTTAGAATGGATTTTGTCAAACAGCTTTTTAACCATCCTCAGTCGGCATTCCTGTCTCCCCAGATAGTTTAAAGCAGATTTCTAACGACACCTAAACAGTCAAGATCATGATACATTAGAACTTCCCGGGGCTTATAGCAACCAGCAGCAGCGCTCCGAGGAGTCACTGCATCCACATTCCTGGTACATCTGACTTTGCACAAGCAAGGTAACCACAGCTACTGATTAACATCCTGATCATACAATTTGGTTTGAGTGTCTGAAAGTTTCCTCCTCCACTAATATTCTGTAAATTAAATCACACATTTTAACAGTTAAATGAATAAGAACATACTACTATCAGACTGCATCAAACTAATCTAATCAGCAAATTTTTTTGCAATCATTTCCTGCTCCGAATTTAAGCGTGCGTCTTGGCTATATTTTGGTTCTGTGTTTCCATATCAGCAAAACCAAACTTCCAAACAGCTCATCCTGCACATTGCCGTTTTAAGTCACATTCGGTGGCTTTGGACACTTATTTTCTACGCTCTTCAAAACCAATGCATACATATATATGCACATCCACTCATACACAGGTTCATGAAAAGCAATCAACAATTTTGTAAATACAGGTTTCTTAGCCATTAATCACATCCCCCCCCCCTTTTTTTTTTAATCCTTATGGAGTGAATTACTAAATGAGAAGAGACGCCAATTCTAGTAAGTGAATGTTACCCAACAGGGATATAAAGCTGTCAACACCATAGTGCTCTTTCTTGCTCTAAACTCTCTCCCAGGCTTCCTATGTCTTTTAAAGCAATATTAGCCTTTTTTTTTCCCTGGGGACCTTTATAAAATCTGCCTCTCCTGAACATCTGAGCACTTGCGCTTTATCATGCACAGGTTTTAAAACAGACCGGTTGGACAACTGCCGAAACAGTTCAGAAAGCACCAGGATAACCAGGCAAACCAAAACTGGATTCTTAACACACCGGACTGATGCTAACAACATCGTAAACGGCACTGAAACTTTTAAATCCCCTATTAAACACAACCTTTAAGACCCCATTTATCTTTTTAGTGACCTTCACTAGTTTATTATAGCTGCTGCAATGGCCCTTTGAATTAAGTACATTCAGGTTAGGAATTAAAAAAAAAGGAGTCATAAGGCAAAATTTCTCATGAGAACAATTGATTTTCTGCCTGCACTACAAAAGCTGGTTTTAAAACACTTTTTCACTCATAAATCTATAGAGAAAGCTAAAAACACCTACAGCACTATAATATTTCTCAATTTCTCAGGGAAGTCACTGGAAAAATGATTGCAGCAAACACTATGATTATAAAACTTGTTACCAAAGGTCATCTATCTCATCACAGTACCAGTGAGCTGAGAGCTTATCACTTTGTAGGCAGCGATTAAGCTCAGGAACAGATACTACTACACCAAAACGCCACTTGACAAGTTGGAAAGAATTTCAGCATTTACATATCTAAGGCCCAAAACGAGATGAAAAAAAAGAACTCCTAGCATTTACCTTTGCTTTCAAAACCTTTAGATACACTATATTCATAATATATAAATGAAAATAATAACCAACACAGTCTCTAATTTCCAGTAAAGTATTTCATTTTTTTCTCCAAATTAATTCAAGGAATATGAGCACTTTTTAAAGCTTAAAAAGAAGAATAAACTAAAAGACTCGCAATTGAAGACTTAGATGTCATTTCACTACAATTTTCAATAGTTTCCTTGTTATCAAACACTAGGAACAATACTAAAAGAGCTTTTATTAATATTTATTTGAGGAGGACATTTATACTAATGTGTCAGTATATTAAAAGTCAGCCTTTCCATGAATGTCTACAGCTGCATCTCACAACTCAAGTGAAAAAAATTACTAATACCACAGCAATCACTGCAAAGACACAGACTTCCACAAACACCCAAAATGGTGCAATCCGCCTTCAGAAGAAGATCGCTTGGTCATACAGGTTCATACAGCTTAAACTTGAAACAGAGCAGAGGAAAAAATATCTGGAAATTAGCTATGTTGATTTAACTTGAGAGCATTTCCAGGGGGAAAAAAAAATGAAATCAATTTTAAACAGCACCATTATCTTATTAAAAAAAATCTCCCTTAACTAATTTAGTATTGAGTATTGTAGAACCTAGGTAAGTATTCAGGCAAGCATAATTTTCTTCTTGCTTTCAGTATCAATAAGAAGTAATGAATAAACTTTATTATGACTTGCCTAAACCCAAAGAAAAAGAGATCGTTTAAAGGATACCAACTAAGGGGAAAAAAAAAATTACTCCCGCATTTCCCACACTTTTACACTCCAGTCTGCTCCAACTTTATACACGAGCTGAAGACCAATGAATGAAAATTCTAAAAGTTGCTTTCAGAAATGTGAGTCTTTTTCCCATAACTTAATAGGCCAGATTCAAGATGAAACACCGATAGAACTATAAAAGCTGGTGAATTTCTCTTGTCTAACACAGCCGCAATTAAAAAACAACATACGTATTCCAAAACATTTAAAAACATTCCCTTAAAGTATATTTCTATAAATGCCCCAAGGAAAAAGGTTTCAGCTCCAGATTTAGCATTCTCCTTAAATCAAGCAGCTATAATGCCTCAGTCTCGCGAAAGGCATCCAAAACTACATATATTACTTTTTATATGATTAACTAGTTCATTTTTACAATAATTCAACAAATTATTCCTCCACCAACTTGTAAGTGGAATAGTTCTACAGGTCTTTCACTGACAAGCTGTTTCTTTTTCTGTACAGTAGAAGAACACGGAGAAGATTTTTAAAAAACAGACACACAGTCATCCAAGAAACATAAAAATTGGTGAGATCTCTTACCCTTCATTAGGTATATAAATGAATCCCACGTTCTTAAAATAAAATTTGCCACTCTTTAATCAACTTCAGCAATTAGGATGCCTATTGAGCCAGAGGTCTAAACCAAGCATCTAATGGTAAAATCTCTAAATAAACCTCACGTAATGAAGAGTCATGTGACGAAGCTATCAAAGTAACTCCTGAAATGTCATTTACACAAACTCTTTGTGTATAAACAAGTGCATTCGTGTGTTACCATTCTGCACATTTTAACACACAAATCGAGAGATGCGGTTTTTTCAAAAAAGGTGAAGCGTTTTGTGGCCTGCCCTGCATTATTTTGCTCTCAACATCCGGCTAATTTCAAGATTTTAAAATATACTTTTCCTAACGTGAGGCTGTGCTGCGTTAAACCCGACAGCATCGGAGCTAGGATGGAAAATTAGGAGAAGTGACCGGGAAGTTTCGCTGCTTGGAAGAAAAGGCAATCACGCGTGTCACTTCAAAGTGCTCTACACACGGAGCCGGCCAGCAACTGGGCAGCAAGGTGTGCGAGTGAAAGTATCCCGGAGAAGCGCAGGAATGCTGCAAAACCAACGCTCAATGATTTTGCCTAAGGAGCTGAACCCCACACGACCTTCGCCCCGTCCCCTTCCACAACCAATGCTAGAAAATGTGAATTACCGAAACAGGGAAAAAATCGCTAAAGCGCACACACAAGCGCTGCCGTTTCCCGCCCGGGGACGGGGACCCCTCTTTGGGGCCATGGGTGCAGTGCACACCGAGCCCGCGTTGCCGGTACCTGGCCCGCAGCGGCGGTCGCGGGGGGATGCAGCGGGGATGCAAGAGGAATGTAAAGGGATGTAGGGGGATGCAGGAGGGATGCGGGGGGATGCCCCAGCCGCCCTGCCGCCGTGCAGCGGCAGGCAGGGGGATGCAAAGGGGATGCAGGGCGATGCTCCGGCTGCCTCGCCACCGCGCGAGGGGGTTATAGGGGGATGCCCCGGCTGCCCCGCGCCGCTTCGGGTGACCCTGCAGCGGGTTAGGCCTGGCCTCGCGTCGTCTGGCTAGTCAGAACCCGGGCCTAAGGGTGGCCTCCCGAGAAAGGCACCCTGCTCGGGAGCGGGCACTGCGTACTGCAGACTGCCCTTCCACGGACCCGGGCACTACCGCGGTGCAGAGCCGCCACACGGCTTCCAGAGCAGACGGGATCACCCCGCCCGCTGCCTCGCGGCACCCGCCGTGCCGTGCCGAGCCCAGCCGAAGCGAACCGAGCCGAGCCGGTTACCTCCCACGGGCTTGCTGACGGCTCCGTTGGGCCTCCCGCGGGTGCCCATAGGGCTGCCGTTCTGCTCCAGCCTGGCCACCTTGCTGGGGGGTGCTCCTTTGACGTCGGGGCTGCCGCTGCCTCTGTCGGGGCTGTCCCGCAGGCAGGGGCTCTCACTCCTCCGCTCCATGCTCGGAGACGCGGCTCCCGCTCGCAGGTCGCAGTAGAAGGAGCACGGACCTAGGGGGGGCGAGAAGAAACGACGGGCGCTTTAGTCGGGTCCCCGAGGCAGCGCGTCCCGCGGGCGGCTCAGCTCAGAGCAGTTCGGCGCAATACCTCCCCGCTCCCACCGAGCGGTTCTCCTCGACGGCCCCCGAGCTGGGGCGGGCAGCTCTGTGCCCCATCGCAGCCCGGTGCTGCGCCCCGGCACCGGCTCCTGCCCTGGGGAAGCGGTTGTCGGCGAGGAAGCCCGTGGCGAGCGGCTGCCGGGAGCCGCCGCTGTACTTACTGCTTAGAGCCTGTCTGTAAGTTGGCTGAGTTGGGCTCTGTCCATGGATCAGAAGTAAAGAATCCAGGGTGGAAAGTTTTCTTGATTTCCTCCTCTCACGCCGCTTATCTTCCCTTCTACTCCTTCCCCCCCAGCCCCCTCCTTGACCCCCTCCGGGGATGCCGGAGCCACTTCCCAGCGGGTCCCGGGTGGCGATGGAGCGGAGCGGGGAGGTCGGGGCGAGGGGGCGGGGAGTGGAGAGGGAAGAGGGAGACGGCTTCTCACACCTTCGGCGGAGCAAATCGATACCGGGGGAGACAGGGAGGGAGGAGAAGGAGGAGAGGAGGGAGCGCCGCTCTCCCGGGCTCGGCGGCGGGTGCTTGGCGGCGGCCCCCGGGGTGTCACTTTGAGCCGCTCCCTCGCCCTGCCAGCGACAGCCGCGGCAGGAGGGACTCGCCGCAGCGATCGGAGAAGCGGGTTATTAGTTGCGTTGAGTCATCGAGGCAGAGTGAGTCCCTCTCGGGGTTGTCCTTGGTTTCGGGGGTTGGTGTGTGTGCGCGCCTCTTGGGGGTGTGTGTGTGTGTGTGTGTGTGTGTGTGTGTGTGTGTGTCTGCCTGTCTGTCTGCGCCGCGTTCCCGTCCCAGGGCTGTTCATCCCAAACATCACCACCCCTCCTCGCCTCCGACACCCCTCCCCCTCCCCGCCCCCCCACCCCCCCGGCAAAAAAAATCAACTCTCAGTGCTATCTCAGGATCGGGCGGGCGGCAGCCCACCTACACCCTGGCCCCGGCCCGGCCGGCCCCGCCGCGTTACGGCGGGAGGCAGGGAGCAACCTGGCAGGAAATTAAACACCGATAAATAAAGAATACACCTCGCACACGCCAAGCTGCGCGAAGGGAAGGATGGGGGGAGGTGGGTTGGGAGGGGAAGGGGAAGCGCGGCAGGACCAGGCGGCGGTGACAGGAGAGACCCAGGGCAGAAGGGTGCAAGGACAGGAGCAGTCGGGCTGCGGGAGGGCCGAGGGGAAGGAGAGGAGGAGGAGCCGGGAGAAGAAGGGGGGGGGGGGGAACAGAGGGGACGCGGGAGTTGGGGGGACCGGACCGACCGAGGAGGAGCGAAGCTACCGCCGGCATCCAGTCCAGGCGCCCGGCTCGGTCCCGCGCAGCCGGTGCGTTTCGCTCCGGGGAGCCGAGCGACGGCAGGGACCCTTCGTCCGCCTCACCCCACCGGGGCCGGGCGGCAGCAACTTTCCGCGGTGCGGCGGGGGCTGCCCGGTCGCGCTCCTCCAGGGGCACCGGGAGTGGATTCCCAGGTACGGCCCCGCCGCCGCCCTCCCCTCCGGGCGGCCACCGGGCTGGCCCTAAATAATTGATAGCGGGAGCCGGCTGAGAAGCGGCCAGGGAAGAGCTGCTGCCGCCGCCGAATTACGGAGCGGCGGGGCCGTGCCCGGCGGCGCCCCGAGGGCTCGCAGCGCCCCCTGCCCGCCTCGGGGGGCGCGGGGGAGCGAACCGGCCGCGCACCCCGCCCGGCGGCAGAGCGAGCCGCCCGTTAAGGTGGACCCGGGGGAATTCCCCTCCGGCGCGGGGGTGGCGGGCGGTGGGGAAGGAACGGGGGGCGGCGGGCACAAGATGCATTATCGGTATCGCCATCCCCTCCTCCCTCGCCGCCCGTCCACCGCTGCCTCCCTGCAGGGCGCCACCCTCCCGCCGTGCCCCCTTAAGAGCTTTGCCATTTACGGTGGCGCCGGAGGGTCAAAAAAAACCCAAACAAACAGGGGGCTACGCGTGTGTGTGTGGGGGGAATGCTCTTCTCTTCCCCCCTACCCCGGGGCACGGCGGGAGCATCGCCGGGTAGCCCCGGCGGCAGAGGGTTCCGTAGCGCCCGGGTGGGCAGCAGCGAGCCAAGAGCCGTGGCGGTGCGCCCCGGGGTTTGGAGGCGGGGAAGAGCAGGTCCCTCCACTGCCCCTTCCCTCGGAGCGGCAGTGACAGCCCGCCCGTCCGCCGGGCCGCCCCTGGAAGCGGTGCCGGGAGAAGCAGCGGATCCCCGGGCAGGGTAAGAGAAACAATCGCATCCGAGCTCGACCCGGCCGGAGGACTCGCGTCGCTCCTCGCCTCGGCACGGGCAGCCGCGCCAGCCTCTCCCCGGGACAACAAACCGGGAGCTTGGGGCTGGAGCCGGGTGCCAGCTGGAAGCCTGGGTGTGCGAGGAAAGGTGCGGAGGACAGAGGGCAGGGGCTCACGGAGCCTCCGCGCCGCCTGCGGAGGAGGAGAGAGCGCAGTCGGGTCCCCGCCGTCCCTGCCCGAGAGGAGCCGCGAAGTCTGGAGAACTCTCGGTTTTCTTTTGAAATATCCCGATCTAACTTCTCTCCCTGTTTTCTCCTAACTCTGATTAAGCTCAGCAACAGCTCTGTCATGGAAGTTAACGATTTGCACCCAGCTATCGAATAATTGAATAAGGTTTTGTTCTTACCTTTGATGTTGAACTACGAATTGCCGCGGATCAATGGCTAGAAAGTTAGAAGAATTGGTGATTTAGGACTTCAGTACTTCTGGAAAAAAAATGCCAATGGTTTAGCCAGGATCTTCCCTGTCTGATTCGTTACTATTATTATATCTGATGATGTGGATGGATGGAGAGATTCAATCCAAGCCCATTAATGAGCTATTTATAAACACCACCGTCTGAAGATCTTCATTTACATTTTGTCAGTGATTCTTTCCCTTAACAGCGGAGACGTGTGGCGACAGGGCGATTATGGGACTTTAGTAAAGCTCCTATAAGAGTACGACTGGCTTGTTAATCGATTAATATTTTAGTAAGTGTAAATATTTTATGAAGTTTTTAGGAAAACTATCGATTCTAAATTATTAAACTCGTCAGAAGAGCATTTGAATAATGCATACAATTAAAAACATTTAAATATATATGTAGCAATTGCTTTATTTGGAATGAATCTTCCTCTCGCGTTCGGTTTTCCCCACCGGCAGCTGGTTTCTCATTTCCGCGTTCACTGGAAGATCACGATCGCCAAATCCGTATTTATTCCTGTATTTATTTCTGTATATTGAACGTTTTATAGAAAATACTCTTCACTTTGAAATCGGGAGCGGTAATCATTTGAAAAACCCGACGCGGAAGTAGAGGGGTTTGTTAGTAAACCTAGGGAAAACCGAACCAAGTGCGTATAAATTTTGCTGGTTGGTAACGTCTGTTTTGTAAACGTCCTTTAATTCTGACAGATTTTATGACACACGATGCTTATTTTGCTTTGCATATTTTTTCCAATAAAAACTTTTTTTCTTTCTGTTTCAAATTACAAATGCTTCCCCCCCCCCCCCCCCCCCCCCCCCCACCCCCCCCCCCCCCCCCCCCCCGTGCATGATTTTCACATGTTGTCCTTATTTCCACTGGAAACAAAAGACGATTATTTCCCATCGCTTTTCCCCATCCATCTTCAATCTCGCTATAAAAAAAACCCTGGATTTTTATTAGTATTAATATTAATGACAAACTTTTTTTCTGTTTTTAACACGAACTCCATCAGGACAACTTTTAACACGAACTCGAGAAGTAGAAGCGGCGGGCGCGCCTCGAGTCCCCCCTTGACCGCCGTTTGCAGTGGTTGCTTGCCAAAAAAATAAACCAAAACAAACGGAACGAAAAACCACCACATTTTGGAATGGTTTGGTTTTCATTAACAACCGCTTTTAAAAGCTAAAAAACCAAGGGGAGCGATCGCAGCGCCGTGCCCGCACAGGGCTGTTGCCGGCCGGGGGTGTCCCGTAGTGCCCGCCTGCGCGATGGGGATCCGCCGGGCTCCCGCGTGTTCTCCTCGCCTCCTCTTTCCTCCCAGAGGCATCGGGGACTGGGAGGCTCCGAAGCCCGGTGGCCGTGGCGGCGACAAACGGGGCGCGGGCTCAGTAAGGGCACCCCCAAACCCCTCTTCCTATCGCGGCCGGACCAGAAACCGCGGCCGCCTCTTCCCTTCCTCGGAGTCGGGACAAGACCGACCCATGCCGGCGCCTTCCCCTTCGCACAGCGCCACGCGCGGGCGCCGGTGCGGTCCCGGTACGGCCAGGCAGGGCGAGCAGCACCTGCCGCGGGCCCCTCCTGCACCCTCAACTCCGGCCCCGCCGCTCCGCCCTGCCGCCTCGCCCCGCGCCGCACCGTCGAGGCTCCCGCAGCGCCATAGTCTGGACGAAAGAAACGGAACCGCCCCAGGCAGAGCGCGGTTACCCAGCGGCACGCCGGTGCCTTCTCGTCGCCAGGCCAAACGGGGACCGGCGGAGGCGGCTCTGCCTGCCCTGCGCGGGTCCTTCGTACTGTGCCGAGTGAAAAAGGGGGGGAAAAAACCCCAAACAAAAGCGTCTTTACGGAGTCCAAGCCCCAGTCAAACGGATTAGGGACAGCAGCATGCCTGCATCCCCTGCCCTCGCCTTGATCCTTCCCCTCACCTAGTTTATTAGTAAATCTTCTTATTTTGCCAGCAGCAGCCCTGCAGCCCCTGCCCTCGACTTAATCCTTCCCTTTACTAATCAAATCAGTAAGTCTTTTGCCTCTGACTCTAGTTATATGGAAAGGAAATATCCAGCTAGGCGTATACAGGGAAGGGAAAGCCCCGGCCGGAGCCGTTATTACACCGTATTTCGGCAGCGCAGCCCCGGCCGAGACGCCTGGTGCGGGGCTCAGCCAGTCGCTGTCGGGGTCCTGCCAGGCTCCCTCCAGCTCCCCCTCCTTCCTCGCACTCGTCTTCAGCTCTTGGCTGTCCCTTTGGCCGCGGGACTGCGTTTTCCAGCACTCACACGCAAGGGTTTTCTTTCCTCCGTGCGATTTCACGCTCATGGAGTCGCCTCACCTTTTAACAGATTTGCGAGGTTCTTCGGTTTTGTGCGGCTTCTCTTAAATAAATCTGTTTAGATTTGCAAACTGTCGGGAGCAGAGAGCGCAGCCCGAACCGCCAGTGCCCCGCGGCTTTTCTCCTTCAAATTAGCAGCTCAGAACTGCAACTGAAGGAATAGTTTCGCCACCTTCGTTGCGGTTAAGGAAAACTCCCTAGACCCGAAAAAGAAGGGGCTAACGAGTACTGAGGCGAGCTCCGCCACCCGAGCCCCAAACGGCTGCCCAGAGTTGCCCAGGGCCACCCCGAGACGGCCTCACCGCCCGAATTGCGGCACGAACGAATGCGGGAGGGGACCGGAGCGGCGAGCCCCCCGCCGTAGCCCAGGAGCCCGCCCGACGCCTGCCTTTGCATCCCGAAGGAGTTTGAGGGGCGCGGGAAGAGGGCTCCGCGCCGAGCCCCTCCAACCGCGCCAGGGTCGGGGCGAGAGGCGGCGGGTCTCAGCGGGGCACGCCGAGCGTGCGGTGCTCCTCTAGGACTCGTACCCCGAGGCATGAATCGTTTTAATTGCAACGATTTGCGTAAATTAGCAAGACAGCGGCCCTTCTCCTCCGCCCAGCTCCGACCTGGAAGCTCAGCATCACCCGCCCACGTTGTGCACCAACGGCCTCCCAAGCTCTCTGCAAGTTCCTGCGGCCAGCGGAGACCAGGGGTGAGCAGAGATCGTGGCCGAGTCGGGAGGACGGAGCCGCTTCCGAGTTCATTTCCCAGGACGGCCGTGGCTCAGTCGCGACTGAGCAAGGTGCCATTTTCCTCCTAAAACCCCAACTTTGCCTTCTAACAGAAAGCACGATCTCTCTGGACATGAACTGTCCGTGTAAATCAAACCGGCGGCAAACGCGTTCGGCTCCGCGGCACAATGCAGCGGTTCGCTCCCCGCCGAACGGTGCTCCTGGAGCAGAGCCGTTACACCTTTTTGTAGTAGTAACTACCTCTTGTATAAGGACTGCCAGCTCCCACCTCCCGCCGAAGCCCAGGGCAGGTCCAGCTGTGACAAAACTGAGCCCAGCCGGCAACGGGGCTGCCTGGGACCACGCTGGGAATTTACAGTTTTCTGGGCAAATAACTGAGGGCTGCGAATCCATTCAGGAACAGAAAGGGGCAGACAGCGCCGGGGATTTCGAGTGAAGATAAACAATAGAGGTTTTATTGAACTGTAAATGTTGAAAACGCCGTTGAACAGATCGAGGAAACGCACCCTAAAACACACGAGCAGCAAATGTCCCAGCTCCAGCAACTGGCAGGCAGCTCAGAGCATTCCTGGCCGCGCCACGAATCAGTCTTGTCCCCGTCCCTGGAGTAATCCCTGCAGTCGGAAAGCTGCAGGCGGCTGACCGGGTAACGCTCAGCCTTTTTTTAGGCTTTCTCAAAGCCCAGCACTGTGTTACTAACGGGGCTCAGCAGGGCGCTCTCTGCAGAGGGGACACACGTGGGACACTGGGGCAGGAAAAGGCCAAATCCTGTCGCTTTTCCTCCTGCAAACAGCCCAATCGTCTTTTCCCGTGGCCTCAAAACTTTGCCTGCCTCTTATTCGCAAACACTTACAAAGAGCTTTCAGGGCCAAGGTTGGGACTTTGTCCGAGAAAGGATCTCCCATCCCCGGCTTTGGGGCTGCCCGCCCGCTCCCAGAAGGTTTCAAGGGTGGCCGAAAGGCTGCTCTCAGCTCGGGGCAGCTCTCGTGACCCTGCACTCCAACCTGGCCGTGGCTTCCCGGCGCGGCGGAACGATGACTCCCGGGGAAGTGATACCGAAAAGTCTTGTATCAGAGATGCGGGGGCCTGGGGATACTGCCCGAAGCCTGTCTAAGAGCTGGCCTTCCTCTCTGTTTCCAGAGCTTCCAACAGCGCCATCCCCCGCGTATCCCATCGCCGGGCATCATCCCCGGCCCCACGCACCGCGGTCACCGCGCGGTTCCCCGGCCCGAGGACAGCCGGTAGCTCCCGTGACAAATTTCCCGTTTGTAAAGGGACGGCACCCGCCGTTTGAAATCCCATTCCCAAACCAGAACAGGCGCAGCGCTCTCCCCATCACGGTATCACTCCAACCAAATCAGCATGAGCGAGTTTGTCCCCAGCAGGGACGCCGGGTCTCGGTCGAGCTGCTCCGTGAAGCGCTGCGCTCCTGGCCCGGGAGGACACGATCGGTGTCACCTCCTGGACAGCCGCAGCATCCCCGGCCGAACGGGGCTCTAGCCCGCGCCGCTGCTCATCGCAGCGCTCCGGGGACGCCGCAACGTCTCCCCCTCCGAGACGGAACGCTCCGAGATCTCTGCGCTTCGTCAACACGCCGGGGTATTTTGACAGACACAACTACCTGTAAATATTCTGAGCGGTTTGTATACGAGACACTTTTTTAGCCTTAAGCCTGGCAAGTCTCACCCGCTGCCGCAACTTTCCCGCGGCACGCGGCAAATCCCGAACGAAGAGACGATCCTCAATCCTCCCGGCTCCGCAGAGCCCAGGAGCGGGAGAGACTGCTGCTGTCCCCTGGGAGGGACTGAGTCCCTCTCCCCGCACCCCGAAATGCGACAGTTAAACACTTGCTTAGAAATACCAACGTTAAGGCGAGATTTCAATCAGTGGTAGAAGAGGTCCCTGCTATCAAATCATCCTTTCGGACAGAACAAATCGGTTCACACACGGGCAGATAGGTACCATATATTCTAACGTATTTGCAGTTATTAAAAAAAAAAAACAAACCAAACAAACCAAAACTCATGAGATCTCAGCTGGTCACTACCACCTAAGCTCCGATATTTCATAATCGTTCTTCCCAGTTTTCACCTCAACCTTTCCCTTCCCTACCCATCACATCATAAAAATTAGCAGCGTGGAATTACCTGTCTGCTTCTTTGTGCCTCCTTCAAGTAAAGAAGGTAAAAGTCACTTCACCTATTAGCTTGTATAAGTAATAAAGAGGTGGTAACTTGGAGCTACTACATTTTGAAGATTGTGTCACATGCTTTAGCATAAATAAGGGTGTTATAGCCCTAGCGATTACTGGATCAATTCATCTGTGCAACAACTTGTGGCGCCTTCGGTTCTTAGCAGATATTTGTTCTGCCCCCGGGAATGGCTCTGTACATCCCGCCTTGCTAAATGGTCGTAAACAGCAGCAGACCCCCGGTTTCTTGGGCGCCTACGCGGGCGTTTGCCGAGGGGAAAGGCGGCTTGGAAAAGCCCTTCATCTGTATTGACCTATTTGGAGCCGGATCCCACGGGATTTCTCGCGCGGCAGCATCTCGCTCCGCAGCGAGGGCAAGGCGGAGGCGCAGCGGGTCTCGCTCAGAGAGGGTCGTGGCGTGCGGCTTCACCTCGCACAAACAGGGAGGAATTTGCCCAACTTTCGCCAAGTTTCGCAGCCCTGGGGCTTTTTCTAAACCGCTTACACCAGAAGGGCTGCTCGCCAGCCCGGCCAGCGCTGGAGGCTGCTCACAACGCCGAAGTCGAGCTCCGGGCACCCCGCCGGCTCCAGTCTCTGCTCCCCGCTTGCTTAGCTCTCGGGGGGCTTCGGCATCCGCTCGGGCTTGTTCGAAGAGCCGACTCATAGAATGGCCTGGTTGGAAAAGACCTTTGAGACCATCAAGTCCAACCGTACCTGTCCTCTAATAAATCATATCCCTGAGAAAATCGTCTACCCGTCTTTTAAACACCTCCAGGGATGGTGACTCCACCACCTCCCTGGACAGCCTGTGCCAGTGCCTGACCACCCTTTCAGTGAAGAAACTTTTACTGATGTCTAATCTGAACCTCCCCTGGCGCAACTTGAGGTCATTTCCTCTCGTCCTATTGTCTGTCCCTTGGGAGAAGAGACCAGCACTCACCTTGCTACAACCTCCTTTCAGGCAGTTGTAGACAGTGATGAGGTCTCCCCTCAGTTCCCTTCTCTCCAGGCTAAACAGCCCCAGTTTCCTCAACCGCTCCTCGTAAGACTTGCTCTCCAGCCCCTACACCAGTTTCCTTGCCCTGCTCTGGGCACACTCCAGCCCCTCAATGTTCTTCTTGTGCTGCTCTTACTGGCAGGATGCGAAGGAGACACAGAGCTTCGTCCGGGCACCGGCTAATGGGGAAGCTGACATGCAGCAGGAGCCGGGCTGTGGCTCCTGTGGAATGGGGAGAGGACAGAGCTGTTCCTACCACCCCGGGAGGGAACTGTCAGCAACGCCCGGGCGCTCAGCCTGGTGATGCCCGAGCCTTGAGGCAGCGCTGGAGGTGGCCCCTCCATCCCCTCGGTGCCGGCGGTGACTTCCCACCCACCCAACCCCACCCCACCCCACCCCACCCCACCCCACCCCGTCCCACTCACTCTTCGAGGCACCTCTTAGGCAAGGTAGGAAGGACGAGCATGGGCTGAGTGGCTTTAAATTAGAAGGGAGAAGATGTAGATCAGACATTAGGAAGAAATTCTTCACGATGACGGTGGTCAGACATTGGCACAGGTTGCCCAGGGAAGCTGTGGATGCCCCCTCCCTGGAAGTGTTCAAGGCCAGGCTGGATGGGGCCTTGAGCAGCCTGGTCTGGTGGGAGGTGTCTCTGCCCATGGCAGGGGAGGTGGAACTGAACGGGCTTTAAAGTCCCTTCCAACCCAAAACGTTCTATGGTTCTATGATTCCATGAGTGTGTGAGCTGGACTATGGGCAGCAGCAGAGCCCTTCCCAGTACTGCTGAGCCCCTTTGCAGATGTCAGCCAGCTCTCCCACACCCTTCCCTGGCTGCAGGAAGTTTTCTGACCCCAGCCCTGCTGAGGGAGCCGTGGGAGAGCAGGCAGCCCTCACGCCGCCTGTGCCTGGCAGAGTCCGCCACGCTGAGCCTCACAGAATCAAACAGACTGACCTGAGTTGGAAGGGACCCACAAGGATCATCGAGTTCAACTCCTATCCCTGCAGAGGACAACCCCAACATTCACATCGTGTGTCTGAGGGCTTTGTCCAAATGCTGCTTGAATATTGTCAGGCTTGGCACCGTGACTGCTTCCTTGGGGAGCTGTTCCAGCACTCCACCACCCTCTGTGTGAAGAATCTTTTCCAAATATCCAACCCAAACCTCCCCTGGCATATCTTCCTCTCTCCTCCCCTTGGCACTCCACAGATCAGGACAACTGAGCTGAAGCACCATCAGGCCAGTGGCTCATGCCCTCCCAGTGCCCTCTCTTGGGTGGATGCTTCCTGACCTCCCTGCTTCGTGCCCACAAAATGCTGCTGCCACTATTGCAGCATGTAGACTCTCCCTGCAAAAAGGTCAGTCCTTGCCACTGGATGAAAGGGTGGAAGCAGCATTGCTAACCCATCCTGCCACTTGCCCTCAGCCTTCTCACCTGACTCTGGGCCCCTTTGGCAGGTTTGGGTGGCTGCTGTATGCCTGCAGGTGGAGGCCACCATCCTGGGGTCCCACTGCTGGACGCTTTCCTCTGACCTGCAGGGAAGTGCAGCTGCACCAGTTGGAGAAAGTGGGGAGGGGAGTGTGTGTGTGTTTGGGGTGCAAGGGCGCTGCACAGCCAGCCTAGCTTCAAGGAAGCTGGGAGCCAGGAGGGCAGGGGGTTGCTGACAAGGAAGAGACCTGAATAAATCACTTTCTCAATTTCCACCTTGATTATATAGCCCTGCTTTTATGGGCCTGCCCAACAGCCTGTGCACACACACTTCTACCGCCTCTGAAAGCTCCAGCTGTAAAATCCCAACGAACTCGCAACGCGTCCGCTCCCATAAAGCAAACAGGGAGTGCCTCCCTTCACCGCCCCACAGCCCCCGGGCTCAGTACAACCTGGGATGGCTTCAGCTTGGAAAAAGGAGGACAGAAGGAGAAGTCTGAAGACTATTTATATTCATATATTTTCGATTAATACAATTAAGTAACCTGCACAATGCAGCAGCCCCTCCCACCTAACAGCTTCCTCATTTCTGCCTAGACAGTTTACTCACTGCGGCTAAAACAGGCTTCCTGATCCCTTCCCAAAAATTAGAAACAACAGCTAATAAAGAAGCAAAAGAGGAGGTGGGAAACCAGACATGGAAAGTAACCATGCAGCTGCCAGGCTGGATTTCCTTCATATATCCATGACTGATGGACAATGTACAACTCATTTCCCCCAGTTCTTAAGGATGAGGCCTGGGCTGCCCCTGGCCATCCCAGCAGATGTGTAGCGGGATAAAGCCCTCAACTGGCAGTGGAGTGATTTTTCACTTGGAGACGGCAGTGGGGGATACTGGAAAGTCACAACTCAGCCTCCCACCCCAGGTTACAATCAGGGATTTCTTAGCAGACAGTTGCGGGCCTGAGATCTGGGCTGTGTGCCCTCCAAGAGGCCTCCCTGGAACAGGGTTCCCACTTTTTTTCAAATCTTCAAGTGTAAAAAGGGAGAATATACAATCACATGCATTTATTTTGGATCCATGTGGTGATTTACATTGCAACCAAGAAAAAGTATGCTAGTGCTACAAATTAACACATTTCCTTTTGAGATAATTTCCACCAACACTTGTAAATAGTGCCAGTGATTTGTTTTTTCTTTTCATTTTACCATAAACTAAATCATACAAAGTCACAATACATTCACAATTCCCTCTAAAAACTTGTAGCTGATAGTTACATGGTTTAAATGTTAATAGGGAAGAACTGTGACAGAGTTGAGAAAGATCTGTAAGTTCCTGTTGGTAAGGAGCAATCCTGACAAAGGTAGAGGAAGGCAATCCTGACAGTACAGAAAGCTACAGGACGAATAACCTTATTAAAAAACAGAGGAACAACTGAGAAGGAAAACAGAATTAAACGTGCTGCCTGCTGCAAAGAAACTCCTTGCCATGGCTCATAGTCAGCCGCCAGACACAAACCCCCAAGAAACCACATCACCATTCCCAGTGTTCATGAACTTCAGTGTTTCAAGATGCAAAATGGAGGTGCTGATCATCTGTGACTATAAGAGATATTAGGGATATATCTCAGTGCTACCGACTTATGTCTTCCATAGTTCAATTCCCAACACAATTTTAACTGCAAAGAAGTATTTTTTTTCTCCTTTCCTGCCTTAATCAATGGTTAATAAAGAAACTATCAGTCAGTTTGCTCCCATTGCTTTCAGTAGTTCCTGTTCAGCATGATTTGAAGTGACCGGAGTGAATAATTTGTCTTTGGGTCAAGGTCGTGACCCCATGTCAGCCTGAACACAGCACTCCCTTCGAAGCCAATGGGACAGCTAAGGGATCATGCCACTAGTTTGTAAGGCAATCTGGGATGTTGTAGAATGAGAAATCATTATAAGATCTGAAGTTATTGTCCTGATACAGCCTTTTTGTAAATGGTAAAATAATTATTTGTACTATGGCATACTGTTCTTTATATTCTCATGAGATCTCTACTCTAGAAACAGCGCCAGCATTTCCTAAAAGTTCTTGGGTAATGACTGCTTTTCTGGAGTTTCCATTGTGCTCACTATTTCTCGTAGAGGAGTGGAGTTGTTGGAATATGCATTTGGTTTTCCTTACTGCTTCATAAAAGTTTTTGTATTTTTTTATATATAAACAATTAAAAATAGCTTGTCCTTTAAAAGATGTCTTTTCAAAGCACTAGCATGAATACAAGCAGGGGAAACAGCCTTTGAAAGAAAAATTACTTTGGACAAGTTTTGAATTTCAAACATAGTCTTTGTTTATATTTGACTGACAAAATACCTCTCAAATATTCTTTGAAAGGTGATTACATTAGGCAGGGGCTATTTTAGCAATTTTACATCTTGCAGCACTATTGTATACAGGCATCTGTCCGCCCACTTCCCTCACTAGTCACAGCTCCTTAAGCCTTTATTCAGCTATTTTTCATCACCTCTAAAGTCATGCAACCTTTTTCTGTTCCTGCAAATCAAAGTCAACCTTTTCTGTACCACCAAGTCTTTTCTAAGACTTCTGGGGGCTGCAGAATCACTTTTGCCTGTTGATGATCTGTGTTTGGAGGTTTATTACAAGAGTTTATCAAGAGTTAGCCCAGGCCAGAGTTCAGTGCTGAAAAGCAATTCACATGAGGCCACCTTGTTTTGGTGGGCAAGATAGTAGGACAGTGTCAATGGAGAATGCTGTGGGGAAGCTAGCTTCTGTGACAGAACCCTTCTGTTACACCAGCACAGACACTGCTTCTGTCAGTGCTGCATAACAAAGACTGAGTAGTGCAAGCCAAACATCAGCTCAGGCTTTTGAGCTCCAGGCTACTGCACAGTGTGGTAAAAAATGCACAGCAATGCATAGAAACCAGCTGAAGATGAACAAAAATGGTCACTCGGTGTCACTGTGATGTGCTTTTGTGCAGCTGTACCACAGCAAAGGAAATCAGAGTTCTGTGTTGTGCTCAGTATTTAACTCTGTCGGAACAACATCCGTCCTTTCTCAGAAACAACAGTGGCTATCTATAGTGTAACAATTTAATGAAAACATATCTACCAACATACCTACTTCTAGCAGTTTTGTGAACACATGTAGAATGCCAAAACTTCTCTTTTCCATCAAACAAAGAAGAAAAAGGCCTCACTGCTCTCTAATCCTCAGTCAATGCTCTCACCATCTAGATAATCACTAGCAAGCACATAATAAGATTGTTTTCATAAACTGATCCATTCTAAAATTGTCTCAGATTTTTGATCTATTATTTCTCTTGGATACCATTCTAAATATCTCATTATTTTAAGTGTAAAATCCTAGTCCAACTCAAATCAGTGACAAAACTTCCATTTGTCTTCAACAGCATCGGGTTTTCAATCTAAGTATTACGTAGCACAATCTCTCCAATAGTAAAAACCAGCACAGTTCCATTAAAATAAAGTGAAGAATAATGCTTCGGATTTGAAGTCACATGATTCACACTCATTTTGCTAGTGATTTTAAAGAGAATCTTCTCATCAAACTAGCTCAGTTACAATGCCGTGATCAGAACTTAGTTTTAAATAAGATATTACAAAGCAAAAAGTCATAACTATTATAACTATTAAGTGAAGTATTTGGACTGAGGAACACACTCAATAACTGCTTTTGAACCTGTAGCTGTTTAGACAGACCAAAGAGAAGACAGGCTTCTGTCTGTGCCTTAGGCTTTTCCTCTTCATGTTTTTACTGGTGAGAGCAAGTCAGTCCTTATATAGACAACGGAAAGGTAAAGAAATCTTCAGTAGAAAGAGAAACTTCTGTGACTCTGACAATACACTAAAATACAGGAGATCAGAGTTATACATGATTTACAACATCTGAGCAGTGACGCAGGCACAGTTTCCTGATTGCACCTCCAGTGGTCAAAACCAAAAGCTGACATAACAGAAGAGACAGATGAATGTGTCTTTTCAAGGCCTGACTGCAAATGCTGGAGAAACTTTGCTAAGGGCACTGATCACATTCTGTGAATTTAGGTCAGTAACAGGCAGTCTAACTCATTCCCCATCCTGGTTTACTGTCCATTGAAAGGACTCCAGAATTTGATGGAAGTGGAGGGGGTTGGAAGAAGGAGGTGCTAACAGATAACTCTCAGATACTTAAAAGCACACAGATTCTCAGTTAAGAATGAGGAGTTGCTAAGAATTAGGAACAGCACACAAGGCACATTTTCATTCCAGTGTTATAAAAGCAGGTGAAATGCATTCTGCACATGTAAGTCTGGACCTATTCCTCTACCCTCCAGCACAAGTCAATGAGGATAGTAAACACACAACAGCTGAAATCTGGCCTTAAGATATTAAGAATGATCCAGACTCTGCAGTGATATGAAGGGTTATGTTTGCCCCACGCAACAAGAGCCAGAGTGGTCTGGGAATAGTTTTTCCGGATGTACGTTAAGGCTTAGTAGGGCTGAAGCTACATAATGAATAACTTATCCTCTGGGATGTAGTACTGCTATCTGACAACTTCCACATGAGCACTTATTCTTACTAATTTTTGGTGGAGCTCAAGTCTCACTGGTCCTTGTTTTGAAGAGATGGTCTAACGGTTAGTGTGTAGCCTGGCTCCTCAGAGGCTGGGGCTACAGACTCAGTTTTGCTCACGTTCTCTGTCTGCAGACAGATCTTTTAGATGGGGTTTTCAATAGCACATTACTGACACGAGAACCAGTCTAAGACACATCCTCTTAAGTCACAAAAACACAACTGAGAACCTCTCAAGCATCCTCTTATTTTCTACATCTGCAAAAGGAAACAATCTTGGTCCACAAACCAATCTTGGAGAGATCTGTAAGAATCTGCTTGCTGACAGTTGTAAAGTCTTAACACTGAACTTGCCAAGGCAGCTTTTGCCCTTTCCCGGAGTAAGGAGGAGCCAAGAGCCTGCAGAACAGTCACATTTCTGTTCCTCACGAAGGCTGTCTTGAGAAAGACAACAAGGATCCTGCCCTGTTGCTGCCCAGTTTCTCACCCTCTGCATGCACCGAGCCTCGTTTTGTGCAAGGAGGAAGTGAGGCAAGGAGCTGAACGACTGCCTGAGGCTGCGCAGCCGGTCACTGGCAGGTTCCCCAGTCATTCCTGATTGCCCTTGCAGTGCATTCTTTCAGACCAGGCTGCTTCCCAATCTGGGAAAACATTTCCAAAATGCAAGGCAGAATCCAGACTCTGAGATTTTCATTTGATTTTGGATGATCTGCAAGCTTTCTATATTTAGAATAATTTTGAACTGCCTGTTGGGACACAAATATTTGGATTACACATTTTGTGAATCTCTTTTAATAGTAACATCTAGAAATTCCCTATGAAAAAAAAGTATGTGCTTATTATCTCTTCTTTCACACATTTAAAATATTTTAAAACTTAATTTGGCTCATCACCTGGTCTGAATCAATAATCGACTCAATATGGGAAAGAAGCTTCAGAATCAGGGCTGAATCTTATGCATATCAATGGCAAAAGTCCCATTTCTACAGTTGCATCAGGACTAGGTTTCTGTGCTGTTACACAAGTATCTAAGCTAAAATGTGCTAACCTTTTGCAATTCAACCATTCTAAGGACCAATTTACTGGAGCTTTATCCACAATAAATACAGTCTAACTATTTCCTTTCCTACACTGACAGTGGTTGCTGTCAGCTCAAACGTGGAGTGAGCGTTCAGATGATTCCCATCTCATCTGTTCTGTTTCCAAAGTCTGGGATTTATGCAGCCTGATACAAATAAAAACAATTTTATTGATAAAGTCAACCAGAATTTGGAAGAAGTAACACTAAAAAATAAAACTATTTGCCCAATTTTTTTCTTCTGTTGTTCTTTGGGTTACTCCATCAGGCCTCCTTAACTCATACTAAACCATTTCTGTCTCATAGAATACTGCTCCTGCTGTTAATAAATTAAAGGAGTTGATGAGCTGTCAGTATCACCATACCAACAAAACAACACAGCCTCTGCTGCACAGGCAAAATCAGTAGCTAACATCAAAGAGGAGAGGTTTTAAGCAAACTTTGCCAGGCAGGCACGTTTACTGCTGTGTTCCTACCTTCCTTCCTTCAGTCATAAACTCCAAAACCACCAAAGATTATCAGTGCAACAAAAATGAAAAATCAGATAACCCTAACTAGACACCAGCAACTTTCCCCCAAAAATAAGGGGCCTTAAGCACAGTAAAGGAATTCCAGTTTGTTTAGCAGCATCTACAGCAAGATGAATAACGCTCAGCTACGAACAAACCCAGACAGCTTGGAAGAACATAGAAGTCAAGCCTGGGATCTAAGACTTCTGAAAGGTGACCCCACTATAGAGATGCAGAGTTTTACTCTCCTGAGATGTTCAGTAGGGAATAAACTAAGCCACGCAGCTACCATTCAGACAGAGCTGAAGTACATGCCTTGAAGACATCATCAGTTTTCATTTGTGTACCGCCGTCCAAGCTACAAATGCTTATCTGCATTTGCTGGTTTCCAGCTGATGGTCACCTTGACTTTAGATGAATGCTGTTATTTTTGGTGAGTTATTCTCTTGTAGATCCTGCTGCCTTAGGGTTCAGAGACATTAAGTTTAAACTATAATATGGGTATAATTAATTATTCAAAATCATTTTTAGGAATTTGGATTTTTTTTCCCTAGTGACAGTGCATTAGTAATAAGCATTGTACAAAAACAAGGAAATTGTACGCTGTTTGGGGTATTTGTGATTAAAAAATCATGCTCTAGCTCATTTCTGTAGGCTGACATTCTTTGTGAGAAATTTATGTCTTTGAAATGCGTTGGGTTTATGTTAGTTGTATATTTTAAGAAAAACATCCACTAAAGCAGTTTCATGTGAAAAATGGAAATCTACTTACCTCAAGAAAGTGAATTCATAAGTGCATTTAATTTCTAATTTTGTATGAACTGCATTTCTAATCTCATCTGCCTTTCATCCTGAGTGGGTCTTTAGCAAATACTTGGTTGCTAGTGGGAAAAGTTCAGAATGGCCAGTCAAGAATATTATTATAAAACAATTAGGGTTAGGCAGCAGATGAGGATGCTACAAAGTACTGTTCTGACAAGAAACAACATGAAGAAGTTGGAAGAGTACCAGCAGATAAAATGCATATAGAGAACCCATTATTTAGCATGTATAACATATTATGTTCTTAACTTGTAAAGAAGTAGAAGGCTGAGTCTAGCATTCAGTTAAAGAATCTCTTGAAAAGAGAAGAAAGCTGCAGTGTGAGGGTCAGGACTCATCAAGTTTCCACGCAGCTCCTGCTGTAGGTAGAAACAATGGGGAAGGTAAAGAAACCTTCGCACTACCTGCTTTTTCTCCATTTCCCCCCAGCGGATGAGATGTTTGGGGACAAATACAATTCTAGATGCAGCTGCTTTCTCCACAACGTTTTTGAGACAACACTTTTCATTCTGATAGATTTTTTTCAGTTAAAACGTAACCAAACTAAAACACAGTGGTTTAAAAATGAGTCCAACAGCTCCAAATGAAAACAAAACAAAACACACACATCCCAAAACCCCTCAAAATAATTACCCTCTGATTTCAATATATATATTTGGAATACATCAGGTTAATCTTCTCTAAATCCTTATTCTATATCTTTAACCACCACAAAGTCTTTCAGTCTGACCTGAAGCAATTATTTTCCTGGGTATGCTTCTTGATTCCCCAAATTTATTCTCTTCAAAAAGCAGCATGGGCTGGCCAGGGCTGAGCTTAACTAGAGTCCTTGTGATGCCACAAGCAGAGATTGTGAGGGGAAGCTCCAGGTGAGGCTGATCAGGGCCTTTATAGCCTCTTGGTGCACTCAGGGCCCTGTTATTGTTCATCTTGCTTTAAATGGTGGAAATAAACTAAAAAAAAAAACATTAAAAATGAGGTTTTAGTGTTCTGGAAGCAATGCATAATTTCTCAATCAGCCAGTGCTGTAGACCAGATGAGATATAGGTACTTGTGCATATGCATATTTTACCAGGGTGGAAAGGCATTGTATGATCTATCTTCAGTCTCAATATTAATAATTTTCTTTGGTAATGTGAGCATTGGAGCTTCCTCCTAATAAATAACAGTTGTAAATGCTTTGGAGACTGAGCCAGACTTTGGTCAGCGGCGCATGATGCCCACTCTAATACTGAAAATCAGAGAAGAAATCCTGTGTCACTAAACTCATGCAAGGTTTGCCACTGCTTTCCACGGAGCCAGGATCTTGCCTCAGGCAAAAGCAAAACTGCAGAAGTTACAATATATGCTCTTCCACTCCAGCTCCCAGGAACAAGACCTGAATAGCAGATGTAGTATTATTTATTGATACGCAAACTTGCACAAACCTTATAATCTCAAATGATAGCTGAGTGCTTTCCTAGTTGATAAACTATATTTGAGGAGATTTTTCAAAGAAGGCTCAAACTATTTTTTTCTGAGTAAAGTGTGTTGTCAAAGTATGAACTCTGAAAGTGAGAACTCTTCTATTCAGATACACTGGGCACACACAAGCTTCAGTTGGCACAATCTGGTCACCGTTACAAAGCAAACTTTACCTGAACTTGTACAATGAGTATGGGGTTTTTTCACCTCAAAATACGTGTTCGTTGCTTTCTTTAAAAGGCAGAACAAGTATTTCTGAAAAAATATCTGAAAGAGCATATTAGGAATCTGTTCTGTCACAGGAGACAAGGTCACATAACATAAAGACCATGGGGTAATTAAAAGAAAAATCAAATAGCGACATATTTAATTCACTGCTGAAACTGCCTGTAAAACATAATTCTACCTTTCATTCTTCTTTTCTGAAAGAAAATCTGGTTGCCTAGCACCTGCCAACAGTTTTAACCAAGGGGAAGGTGAGGCTTTTGTCCTTGCTGAGCACTGACCAGCCTGGGACACATCTCTGGGTAAGGATAGTCTCATCCTGCTCCTCCTGACCACATTTGGACCAATTTGTGTTCATACTAGAACAGCTGGTCAATTGTTAGTTGCAATGATGCCTTTTACTGGCTTTGAAAGACCATGAGAGTTGGCTTTTGTGCAATTACGTTTCAAGGAAAAAAAAAAGCTAGGCCTTAAAAATGCTCTCAGAGAACGATATTCCTCTTTTGCAAACAAGAACTGGGGAAACTGAGTCAGGTAACCATTTTAAAGAGTAGATGAATGACCTTATCTCATGGCCGTACACTCCCTTCAGTTCATAGATGTAAATGCCATTGACAGCAATGTCCTCTGGAGTACCAGTACAGCAGAATTAGAAGGTCATCAAAACAGATGATTTTCCATTCCTTTTCACAGTTCGTTTTTTTTTTTAACTTGGCATCTGTTCTCCCTTGTGTACACACATACAAAGGCTGCTAGCTCTAACAGTCTCTTTAGGCACATTTCTATGATGGGGACGGAGAAGACCCTTTCTTTGGAGCAAAGGACAAGAAGATCTAAAGCACCAAATCTTCTCTTGCTTTCAGATGTCTTGAACTGCTGCAGTTATGTGACGCAGCCTGGCAGCTGGCTTAGCTGACTCGTGACTCCTTCACAGGTGAAAAGGTAATAGCTTAAAAGACAGAATCAAGTCCACAATTTGCAAAACACCTCTGGGTCCTTTCAATACATTGTGTACATCATTTGTACACCTGTGTTTGTGAATTGGGGGAGGCAAGTGGGAGAGGTACAGAACGAGTATGAATATAATTAAACCTAAAAACTAATAAGAAGAAAGATCTATAGAAAGGTAATATCACCTTGTTGTTTTGCAAGTTATTTTTAAATACTGTATAAAATCAGTGAGAATTTGATTGTGGTATTCACAGTTGTGATATGAATCACTGGGCTCCGTTACAACACAAAACTGGCCTCAGGTTTATATTGATTGAACATCTATTCAATCAATAAAAACCATAACCCATTCCTTTATTTTATTGTCTCAGAGTCTTTTGTCCCATACATTATATCTGAATTGAAATTACGCACTGCATTTTATCCTGTTTGCTGCAGGAATGCCTCAATGCACAAAGAATCGTGTAGCTCTACTGCCTCTTCACACTGTGGGCTGAATCCACTGGTGCTGCTGTGCTGACCAGCAGGGACAGATGCCAAATGAGAAACCCTTCTGACAGAGCTCATGACAGCACTTTGCTCCTGGTCAAAATGGAAAGGGGGCAGAGGGAAACTGGGGGTCATTCAGAAATATTTGCACAGAAGCAAGGATTTCCAGTCTGTGCCTTTTGGGCCTTGGAACCAGGAATTTACCACCTGAGCTGCTTTTGGATTGGTTAACGAGTCCTTGAGTTTGGGCCTAGTCCCTACAGACAAATCAGACGTGGATGATGATCCCAACAGATACAGAAAAAAAAGGTTTATGAAATTAGGTCAAGTCTTTGTTTTTAACCTTCACTCCAACTCACAGAAGTGGTGCAAAATGCTTGTTGTCTTATTCAAATAACACAAATAAAGCAGGGAATATTTTTACAAAAAATACTTGATTTGAACAAAAGGAAAGAAGATAAAAAAAGACAAAGAGAAATAGAATAAAGGCTGCTATTCCTATTTCTCTTTTGTGAAAGTAGCTTACAATTTATCATCCACATGTCAGGGTCTTGTGTACCACATGAAATTAAATTAAAAATGGTAGAATACAGTGAATGAAGAACATAACAGCTTCACTTTCCTGTGGAGGTGCATGCATGCACATGAACAAGTGTGCACTCATACACAGAAACCCTCATAGTGAAGGAGCAGAAGCACAGGCTGGGAGCAGAGCTGTTGCTAGGCAGAGCACGTCTTTGTCCTCCTTACTCTTACCAAAATTGCACGGTTTATGCACGCTATCATTCTTTGAGATATCCCTCTTTAATCTTACAACAGAAATCTCAAGCTTGAATTTCTGATACTAAAAGAAACAGAGATGGAACGGGGGCAGGCTTTAATAGAAAGCTCAGGTTCAATCAGAAGGCAGGCATGTGCTTTTCTAACTGCCAGGAGTTTCGGCAGTTTAAAGCAAGTGAAAATAAAAGGTAAATTACTTCTTCAGAAACATTAGTATGATATCTGCCAGGCAGTAACCATCTAGCTTACTGATAAAAATTTTGGTTTCAAAATTTTCATCAGTTTAAAACCTGTTTCCCCAGCCTGAATTTGATGGATAAAACAATCTATTAAAAATAGAGCCCCAAGAACATCATTCGGTGGCGTATTTCAGAAGTTAATTCCACTTTGCCTTCAGAATATTTTCTTTTGTGGGTTTTCGGTATGTCTCAAATTCCACTGACTGTACCTTCAATTCTGGAAAATACAATAGGGCAAACAAACCAAGACAATCTGGATTTCCTTTCAGAGTTAAGATACATGGGGCATCTCCCTATAGAAACAAACAAACAACAGAGCACCACATAAATATTCCTTATGGAAGTGCTGCCTATGTAGTATTGCTGAAGCCCAACATTTTATATCCCAATAACAAGGACGTATTCTGGAGGAAGGTATTTTAGAGACTGCTGTTGACTCTGCCCTGGAATGTCTGTGTGTAGCAAAGCAAATGATTGCCCTGAGGGGATTTTCCCACTGCTCATAAAAAATGTCACAGCCCAGCCTTGTCCCATCTGTACTGTGCTTTCTTGGGGCAACATCAGTGCAACTCATTTGGAGAAGCCTTTGCTGTAAATAGTGATGTTTCAAACATTACGCAGAACAGCGGTGATTTTTTTTTCAGTTTAAAATGTTAAGAAATGAATATATTAAAAGCAGAGCACAAAGTGGTACTTTACCTACAAAAAAGTAGCAGAGCCAGATCTGCGAAACAGCAGATTCAGATCCTGTCTTAATTTGAAATAGAGACTCAATAAGAGAAATGATGCATATGCTTTCATATAACCACACGGCCCACACGGTTTCTACTAGAATTGCAGCCAATAAGTCTGCCCTGCCTGGCCTGCCTCGTATCCTTACTGGATGCAGGAGGATCTGAGGCTTGGCACAAGAAGTATGTTTAGGAAAGGGAGCCTTGACATGTTTGAATTCACTCATATATGTGTCCTGTGGTCCCTCTGTCACAAACCCCACTGGATCTGAAGTGCCTGAGCATAGTAAGTTTGGGTCTGTGGTGCCTCTTCACTTCCAGCAAACTCTGTACTGCAGGTTAAGGTTTCTTCTTAGAACACACTATAAGATAGGGATGCAAATTTAACATGTATGAAAATGAGAAAAACCCCACAGCTCCACAGCACTGCCAGGGTGACACGAGAGGCTAAAATCCTCCCCAGGCCTGCCTCTATAGACCAGGACACTTGAAATAGGGTACGGGAGCTCCTGCTCTGAAAGAACGTTCCAAGTTGTTTGGGGTGAAGTGTCCCAACTACCCCTAACCTGGAAGGCAGCATGGCTCCTTCCACCAGAGTGTTTCACCAGCCCTGCATGCAGACCGGGCACACTGAAAAACTATTGAAGCCCATGCAACTTTCTGAGTTTTAATGGCACCAACAGAACAAGCTAAACATGTCCACAGCTGTCAGAAGAACAGCCCACTAGAGCACAACCACTACTCTAATGTTTGCAATTAAATGCTTGTTACGACTGTATGGTGGCTACCAGGAAGCTTTGGGAGGTGGCAAGAACACAGCAATGTCTGTAAGGGAGGTAATGAGGGATTCTTTGTATATCTTATATCCTTTCATTCACTTCTTCCCATACAAAATAATGCTGCCCATGAATCTCCCCACAGCCATCCTTTCAGAGATTTCCACTGCACTTCTCTGAACATTTCTTTCTTGTTGTGTCTATTTAGATACGAAACAGGTTAAGTGGAACGTAACATACAAAATGAGCTTGTGTTTTTGACAAACTGGAGATAAGCCTGTACCTTTTGCTCTAATTCACTCTTTCAACATCCTTCTTGTTAGTAGGCAAATCAGTCCAGATTTGACTTGGGTCTGTACAGATGTGAATCTCTGAGTTAGAACTTCTCGATTCAGCAATCTAAAACCTCAGGGAATACAGAGACCATTATGCACACTGTCTAATTCTTGAGTCCCTTTTTTGCCTGGTGTGAAAACCCTGTTTGTCTCTTACTTTCTGCAGAAGAGTATAGTACTCCCTGTAGAAACAGAAAATGGGCAGAACTGGAAACAATGGATGCTGACAAGCACACTATCATTATAGGCATTTATGCGTGAGTATCAAATTGATAGTACATTCATTTGTAACTTTTGCTCATCTGTTCACTATTATTAAATGAGTTCAGAAGCCAGAGGAGATTTGAGAACGACAGAGGGTAATTACACACTTTAGGAGAAGATATTTTTCATTGTAGGTTTAGAACATAACAATCCATTAAAAAAAAGGCAAAAAAAGATGTGGGTATTTCAATTCAGCTACACTGCTGTCCTCAGAGAGCAGGCTCATTAAAAAATCTACTTTTCACTTTAATTCTAACTAAACGTACAAACATTGCAAATGCTACAAATTTTTTTCCCGTAAATACTTAATTCTGCTTAATGTACATTTTGCTAAAAATCCTGTATTTAAATAGTGAATTTGTGTTGTTGATCAACAACCTTAAGATTTTTAATTTTGTTGAGTGATTTATCTGTTTATTTTTGTAATATCCGTCTGTACAGGAATTTGTCTAGTCCAGCTGTAAAGTGGCTCTGGGTGTTTTATTAGATCTATAATCAAAGAGCTAAATATTTTATAACACTGAAGTCAGCACTGTAAAATGGCTATATTGAGGATGAGGATCAGCAATAATGGATAAGAAAAAGTGTGTGGGGAAATTAGAAAGCCATTCTTCCTGAAATTACTGGCTCCAGCTTAAAGAGGAAAGTGTCACAAACTACTCCTTTAGGAAAAATGCAGCATTCCTAGTCTTGTGCAGTGAGTCCTCCAGTGGCAACTCACCTTTGGTCTGAAGGTTCCTGTTCACATGCCAAGCAAGGCTTTACTCTTCAATGAATCCTGCGGTGCCATGTTGCCAAAGAAAGCTATCATCATCTGACTATTGCTTTTTCATACTGAGGTTCAGGTCACTTGCCTATTCTGCCACACACCCTGCCTGCATCCTAACCAAAACTCACAAGTAAATATATATCATTCTGCCTGAAAAATCTACCCAGAAAGAACAGAAGTCCCTGGCCAGGGGTAATTTCACTTTATGTTTTTTGTTACCCTGATCGAAAGCTTATTGCTTTGGTCTCAGTGTAGGATGTGTCTACAGAAGTAACAAACTACAGAGTTACAGCCTGAAAAATACCAACATTCACCTCACAACATTAGGGAAAAGAAAGCAGGCTCAACAGCAACATTGACTTCCTAAAATGATTCAACCAGCACATAAGCATCCCCAGATGATTGTCGTTTTATAACCTTCCAATTACCACAGACAGTCCCTTCTCTGCAAACCTCCACTACCTCCATTTCGCATCCTGCAGGGCTATGTCACTAATGCTGCACTGTAAGCAGCAGTCTTGACATGGTACACCTGACCACAAGAAGGTGGTATCTCTTTGTCTGGCAGAGATGCTTAGCACCTGCCACTTGGAATACTTTCTCAAATTTGAGCTAATGCCATGATTTGAATTCAAGGAATAATCAGAACCATATTTCAGATAATATTTTTTTTTCAGCTACAAAACCTTTCTCCAGCTGTTTCTGGAGTAGATATTTCCAAAAGGGAAGGGTCTTCTGGGAGAACTTGTGATCAGTGTGTGTATGGGAACCTGTTAATTCTGTGGTCCCATTCCAGAGCAGAGCCAAAAATACTGTTTTCTGTCGTTTCCTGGTTATTGCTAATCCACTGCAAATGGAATAGTTCATCTTTTCCTATCTCCTCATCTTCAGAACTCTCTAACCCAACCTGATACTGGTGGCAAACTAACTTAATAAGATGGTGTATGTGTATTTCTGGACCAAGATAAAGTAAAACATTAAAAGCATTTATTGTGTTGAAATTTTCTATGCCAATTTTCTGCTAAGAAGGAGAGATTCAAAAGGTCAGGGCTTTTGCAGTACAGAGTTAGTGGTATATTAGTTACAGTAATTCAGCCTGAAAATTCGAGGAGAAACAAACACAATGGAATGCCATGAATTGCAGGAGGAGACCACAGCTTTAATCAGCTCTTGGGAAAAGAGAAACACGCATTTTTTTATTGACAGTTGATAAACTGAATTATAAGGTTTAAAGAAACTAGGACAAAGGAGTTCTACGATTTTTTTTTAAGTAAATAAGCTTTTGTTTCCTTACTTCCCCCCACTATTTACAGAGAACTTTTTTTCCTGTTTATTATTCTAATACACTTTCAAAACCGTTATCACTGTTCCTGCCATTCAGGTTTTTCAGAACCAAACTGGACTTTAAAGGCTAGGAAGAGTATGTCTCTAAAATATGTCTTGAAATAAAACCCAGGAAGCAGAGGAGATTCTGAGAGTGGTGGGATTGATTCTGTATAGTGAATCTGAAACAGTGAACTGATTGCACAAAGCTCTTAAAATCCAGTATGTTCTCAGGGGCCACCAATTTCCACAATTCCATTATTGGGGAACTTGCCACTGAATTTTCCCCTTTGTAAAAAATTCTGCTCCAAAATTTAAGTCTTTATTAAAAAAATGAAAGTCAGCCATGACAGCATACGTTCTTCTTTTCCTCCACACCATCTTTATCATCATTGTATTAAGCAAATGCCAAATCATCACCCAGAACACAAGCAATGCATTAATTAATGTAGTAGTTGAGTTTGCGTAACGCCTCAGACCTGAGCTTGGAGGGGTATAAAGTGCCCCGTTCATTTCCAAGGTTTGATTACTCTACAACTCTAAAGCCAGCATGTCGATGTTACGTTAAATTGCTGCTGATTGTATCAGAGAATTTCACAACGTTTAACAACCTCCTATGAGTGTCCAGGCTTAAATATGAGAGGGTTAAAGGGAGAGACCAAGCAAACCCAACATTATTTATAGGAATTTTTTTTTTTAAATTCCCATTATTTTCAAGCCAGGCTAGTGTGTTTTGGGTTTTTGGTTTTTTTGAGTTTGACTAATATTTCCAAATGTTTCACCAACATTTGCTGTCTTGGCCAGAAGCATCAGAAACTCACACACAATACCAGAAGATAAGCTTGTGGATGGCAGAAAATCAGCCAAATAAGAAACTATGCCCAAATTCAGAAACAGCACAAAGACACAAAATGAAGGAAACAAGTCAGTTTGACCATCTTTTGTTGGTATTATTTTACAGCAATTAATAGCATAGGACAGGGATTTTGGTTTTGAATAAGATTACTTTACTTGACATTGCCTTGCAAAACACCAGTGTATGACAACTATCAGGTTTTGTACTCTTTAAGTAAAGCTGTCACGATTTCCTATGCAGTAATTGCCCCCACAAGCAGGTACTGGAATAACATGGGGCAAAGAGTTTTACCGTGTTCCTTTGTAAGAGGTTTGAGTCAGAGGTTAAAGAAATCACTGCTCCAAAGGCTCTTAAACATGTCATTGTCATAATATAAAAACTGACTTACTAACTTAGATTATTTGGAGAGTTAAGTGCTTGTGTTATTGCAAATTAAACTAATTAGTATCATTTCCTGACAGCTGCAGTGAGTGATAGCAATTCCATGATTTTTTCTTCAGCCGTTCATGTGGGATGAAGAGAAGAGTGGAGACAGCTTTGTGATTTAATGGAATGGGATCAGTTTATCATCGTAAGGGCACATTGTTCCATTCTTAGCACAGCTCTGCTGCTTCCTCTGCTCTCTCCCAGTTCATCAGCTATTATTGCACTATTAACTTATTACATGGGAGCTAGGGTAGACAGATGGAAGTTGCTGGGAACTTTGCAAATAGCCAGACAAGAAAACCGCGCTGGAATTTGCTTGCAGTATCCCTCCCCTCCCCGGCTTTGGAACTGTTGTAGATTATATCCACCATCCTTTAAACAAAATTGTAGCTGCCAGTAGAAGATTCAAGAACTCAGTTCAATACCACAACTCGTTTAATTGTTATAAAGGCAGATTTGCAGACTAGCACTGATGGGAGTCTCTAGCTTATATGAATAATTGCATAAAAGGGAAAGTTACAGTATGTAATGGGCAGGCTTTTAGCAAATTGCTCACATTTATCACATGTGGAAAATGTGTACCAATCATGGTGGCAAAACCATTGTGCTTACTTACACCCAGAATTTCCATAAGATTACATGAGGGACAACAGCAGAGAGTCCCAAACTCTTAGAAAACGTTGTACCGAAAACTAAAGGTAATTCGATCAGTTAGGAAAAGTCTAAGATTTCTTTAGATGAGCCAGAATGAAATAAAACTCCCGTCCATCTCCCACTTCACAGAAGCCCACACAAATGGATGAAATTACTCTGAATTGAATTATTCTGGAATTCCAACTTTCTAGAGACCATTGGGTCTCTTTATGAACTTTTTCATTAGATCGCTTTGGTCAGACTCGTGCTCTACTTATATTACTAAACTGGCTCCAAAGGTTTGCTCTATCTTGGAGCCATTGGAATAGGCTGTAACTTTGTGGTTCACTGACTGGATTAATGCTCTCAGCTACTAATTAATTGCTGATCACCAGCATGGAAATTGAATTATCTATAATCATATTAAAATATGGGGTTTTGTTC
This sequence comes from Dromococcyx pavoninus, assembly GCA_033558185.1. Classification (NCBI taxonomy): domain Eukaryota; kingdom Metazoa; phylum Chordata; class Aves; order Cuculiformes; family Neomorphidae; genus Dromococcyx; species Dromococcyx pavoninus. The sequence goes on along the minus strand of JAUMJL010000059.1, from coordinate 1,867,210 downwards.
CCCTTCTACATGAATCATTTAGCTCAGACAGTCTTGATGGAAAGAAATGCATATTTTTGAGACAATACAATACTTTAGTAAAAAGCTAAAAGGGTTGGAGAAATGAATCCTCTTCCTAATTGCTGAGCAGAAATTAATGCATAATGCTGTCTATCAAATGTCACAGTATGGTCTCTGTTAGCACAGGGGCTGAGTACCTTCCACTATTTATTCATTTATTTTCAGAACACTCCATAAAACAGGGAATTTCTATGGTTTCTGATTATCATTTGTCAAAAGAAGAAGTAAAGAAAAAAAAATTAGAATTCCTGAAGGTAGCACTGGAAATGTGTGATGAACTAGGGAATTAAACCTGCTTCCTCCATGTGCCAGATTTGTACCTGTAGCCACATCATTTTTCATATCTATAATCAAGACGGCATTAACAGACAAAGTCCATCAAGGGAGAAGCAGCTGTGGATCCAGTTTTCATTCCCTGGTTTCCACTTTCAGGGACTTAACACATTATGAACCAGCAAGTATCCTCTGTGGCCACATAGAAAATACCTCTTTATGAGCGTCTTCACACTTCCAGTAATTATTTTGCCATTAGGACTGATTCCCATCACCCATTTTTTTCCTAACATTGTACCAGTGTAAACGTCTACATTAAAGCCAAGCAAATCCAGCTGCTCTCCATTGCTGAAAAAGAAAGATGCTGCTCCTCCTACACCCACCTGACTCCTCTCTGCCACTGCTCTTTACCACACAGCCTCCTCTCCCTCCTGGCCAAGGACCCTTTGGTGGACTCCCTGGTGAGCTGATTTACCTTGCTGACTTGACAGAAAATTATTTGCTTTGTGTTTTTTTTTCACCAAATGCATTCCCAATAATTCTGCCACACAATCCAGCCCTCTGCTTGAGACAATATGTTCATTGCCATGGGATCTGATGCCTCGGAGTCCCCAAGAAGCTGAATAGTTGGTGAATATCTTTGAGCTACTCTGCAAACTGTGTTTCAGGTCCTGCTCTGCTGACCTCTGACATGGTCCCAGTGCAATCTGGAGAGCAGACTTAGCAATATTGGCCAGCACATAAATAAACCACGAAGGAAGCAGAATCACTGACAGCTCTGCCCAGCAGAGTGTCCACAGAGTCAGCCAAATCTTTCTTTATTAATTTTTTTTTTCTCTAAGTGGAAATTCTCCCCACAGCGTGCAAAACACATCACATCCTTTAGAAACACCTTGCATGGCTTTGTGCTTACTTTCAAACTGGCAGTCTTGAGCTTATCCCAGACCATTTGGAAATGAATCAGTTTGGGTCCGAAAAATGTGAACACGCCCAAGATAGCTCTCGGTTTAACAAATGCTTTTGTGAAATAAAATTTAATTTGAAAACACACTCACAACACACTTGATGTCAATTATACTTAAGGGTCCCTCTCAGTTTAGATTCCTCTGACTATTCAGGAGGCAGCTCCTCTTCAGTCTCTGATATACCTGAGTAATTCAAGTAGCTGTCTGGATCCAAAGATCTTACACTAAAATACCAAATCAGGATCTTTTTTTGAAGTCAGATGTCACAGTATCCTCAGCTAGGCCACTCCAGTGTGGAAGAGTGTTGGAGGGAAACCCCGCAGTTCTCATTAATTTTCTTAGTTGTTCATTAGAAAGTATGACTTAAAACAAAAAAGAAATAGTTCTCACAGGGAAGTTCTCTTGAAAGACAAGTAGCTTGTACTGTTACACCAGCTCTTAATACATAGATGGCTTTGCTAAACACTTTCTTGGGCAACAGAAACCTTTGTGTGGCCTTAGTGATAGGACTGATTAAACATATCAGTTATTTTCATCTGAAGAGCTTAATTAGAATTAAAGAAAATAATAAACAGCAACAGTAAATTTTTCTCAGTACAGTTCTTCTCTCTGCATGAACTGCTACAGGGTAGCTTGAAAAATGCCTGTTCCTCTCCTTTAGGAGTGAATGAATTGGTTCAATTAAGGCAAAAGCACGTTAGATAAAACAGCTATACCTATCATATAGGCCTGTGGGAGGGGTCTTAAAAATGAGAGAACATCCTCAAAATGTTTCTTGATGCAGCTCTGATGCTATTTCATAGCCTCTATTGCTTTATAAGAGGCATTAGATCAGAGGCACATGGAAAGTAAAGGGAAATAACCAGGCTGTAGTTATTGCTAGTAGGGACAATATGTACACTTCTCAGATACAACAAACAGGAGAGGTTATGCACTTTAAAATTTATATTTGTTTAACTGAGTGAACTAGCTATGAACAGTAGAAATAATCAGCACATTCTAGACATATTTTAAGTTAATTATTTTAACTCAATAGTCAAGGTCTTTAGGCAATTCCTCCTTAAGAAAAACAGTATGTCTGAAAAAGATGTTATAAAACATGCAGTGTTAGAATGGATCGTACATTGTCATCTAACAAAGCTCTTTCACAGTGAAGCCCTTGCTCAATTTGTTGGCCATAACGAAACCTATCTGATCACCCAAGCAACCAGAAACAATGCTCAGCCATGGACAAACCCAAGGTTTAGTATTAGAGATGCGTGAACCTCTTTAAGTTTCTGATTTTGGGAAATTAAGTTTTGCAGGGCTGACCCAGCTAAACAGGAGCATGATTTTATTTTCCTACGTTTTAAAAGCCAGGCACTGTGGGGTTTTTTCCTCCTTAAAAAACATATTAAAATACCTACATCAAATCTTTCCTCTAATAGAGACACCATGAAAGCAGGAATGACAGTACCTTATGTCCTCTCTAGGACAATAACTATTAGGGGCTACCCCTTGTGCTCTCTCCTTTTGCCACACCCGTTTTCCTGTTCTGGCTCTTCTCTGCCCCTTTGTCTCCACTCTCTCACCTTATCATTGTGCTCTCCTCCTTCCATCCTCTACCTTCCTGTTCTTAATGGACCATTTTTCTTTTTTCCCCAGTTAGCGTGTCTTAAAAAGTAAACCCAAAGATATGTAAAAACAAACCAGTTTTAGAACCACACATGTGCAAGCAAGTCTGGATTTTAGCTGAAGGACTTTGCCTTCATTGTCTCCAGCAACGTTGTTCTATTTTGATTTTCCTATCATCAAGGTGAAGTGACACATCTCTGTAGAAATTACTAAGGCACTGTTGGTAACGGACTCTGTATCACAAGCTTTCTCATGAATGAAACAGTGACAACAGCAGGGAAGTTTGAGCAAGACCCTCCTGCTGTAGGCAAAGCCTACACAACTTTGGCATTTTGTTTTCTGTTTTCTGTCTCCTCACAGGTCCTCAGAACTGTGCCTGTGTGTGCAATTTGTTTTAGTTATCTACTAACTTGTGAAAAGTTTGCTAATGGGACCAATCAAGGTATATTTTAACGTGAACAGTAAGCACACCTTAATGTTTCCAGACAGCAGATAGGAATTTAACACCAAAATCAATGGAGTCACTGCTGATACATACTTGGTACAATACTTTTAAAAAATGTACCTGATTTGAATTTAAATCCAACTTTTTAAAACACATTTTTTATGAACTGTAGCTCACATAATTCTAGATGTCGTAAATTATTATGAACTTTAGAAAATGAGTAATATTTCAACATCATACATCATGGAAAAGCACTAAATGAGGGTTTCTAGCTTTCAAAACTGACTAGTAATTTTGAGTATCTGATCTGATAGACTGAATTTAGTAAGTTCTAATATCTGTCATCAGAGAGGCAAGCTTGTTTAAGACATCTCAAGACAGTCTTTTGCAATCTGATTTGCAAAGTCCTTGCAGATTAGTGACTTTATACCCTAGATGGAGACAGGCACTAAAACCATACAATAATTACCTTGAGATCACCAGTTCCCAAGAATATTTAGACAGAGCAATCCTTCATAGGCTTTTTGGGGGGCATAAGCTCAAGACTGTAGTCTCAAAATGATTGAAGCAGCAAGATCTGGTGAACACAATGTTTCTTTATGAACTGGAAAAAATAAACAGAATTGGGTTTCCTTACCAGAAGCACATTGCCATTTCTGTATAAGATAAATTAAGCTAAAGAAGTCAGCTATTGACTTCTCGGGTTACAAGTGTTACCACAATAACAAAACAAAGCTCACAGTGCTGATCTATTCCAGGGGTTATGGCCAGTCCTGTCTGGAAGGACAGCCACAGCAGAACCCACACAGTGCAGCAGGGATGTGCTGCTTAAAAAAACAGTGCTCTGCAGAACTTATCGTGATTCAGTAGCAGACATCTCTGAGACATGCAGTTCCCTCGTGACAAATATCGTCTATTACTCAACTGACACATCTTTAAACCGAGAAGGTAGACTCTTGGCGAGAGGCATTTGCATTGTGTAGTTAAACAGATAAAATAGTTGCTTGCCTTGTTATAGAAAAATAGTCAGCAGTCGAAGCATGTGCTCCTCCCAGCTGATAGCTTCTCTACACCAGGACGCTACTCAAGCATCTACAGCACCATGTGCTCCACACAAATAAGGAACAGGGCTTGCAGTGTCCTGACACAACTGCATACAAGTTTGCACTGTTGCATTTGTGTGCACCAGGAGCCATAAAGCTACATGTGTATCAGCTGTAGTCAACTCTTCCTCAACTTTCCCACCAGCAGCCAACACTGCACTTCCAGAGAATTACACAGGATTTTGCCACAGACTGAATGACAAGCACGTGCCAAAAGCTCATCAAACACACTCCTTGCTTTTACTTTCAGAATCAGAGCTCCACATCACCACAACAGCTTAAAGCAGCTCTGCTAGCGCACACTAAAAATGCAAGTCAACATTTGAGAAAGGAAGAAAGGAGAAAAAGAAAGTCACAGTAGTGAAGCTGCTGCCTGTTACTCATCTCAGTCAGTACTTTAGAAACAATGAGAAAACACTTGACCAGAGAATTACAGTGTGGTTGTCTGATCCTCAGTGATCCCAGGGTCAAAGGCTCCCCTTACCATCTGACAAAGCCTTAAGAGTCCCTTCTAGGAGAGTGTAATTCTGTTATGTGACACAGAAAACCTCCTTTCTGGAAGATCTTCATTTAACATCTTGCTTACAGTCAAAAATAGGTCTTTCTCATTCACTCCTTATTCCCTGCACCTTTATAAGCAATAGAGAAAACAGGATCTGCAGGTTACTGATTTGATGGTGAAGAATAAAGTAGGCAAGACTTACCCCAAATACAGCCTGTTGCCTCCATGGAATGCCATCTTTGGCTCCCAGGGAGGTCATTCCCACTGTTGCAGCACAGGAGATCAGTTTGGCAGCAATGATCTGGTTTTATTTGGACATTGCAGGTATGTGGACAGATGCCCAAGCTCTGTGAGCTCAGATTCAGTATCTTACACCTTTTATTCACTCTCAGGGTAAGAAGCCACTCCTGCAGACATCCATTCAAACCCATAATGCTGTGCTCTCTCCTCTCCAACTCTCTCTCTCTCTCTTCCACTTTGGGCAGGAGATATTGATGTAAAGAGCAAACTGTCCACAGTCTCCTGTCCTGGTCACCCCTTTTTTAACCTCTTTCCCATCAGCACAGGAATGCTAACAGCCAACAGCCTCCCTGATTAGGCTGGAATGGGTTCTTGAACAACTTTCTGCACTGTGAAACCAAACGCTTTAAGAGGCTGAGGCAACTGATGTCTATGCAGAACTACATATGAATGTGCTCTTCAATCTCTCACTCCTTCTCTCATGCTTTTTTCAGATTTTCAATTGCTTCCCATTTTATTTTAACTTCCTAAGGTTTCTAAATAATTTCACTGCCAGCCAACTTGCATCTTTTTAATATAAACAAACAAAGAGCACTAAAATCTCTACTTCCCTAATCTCTAGATTCAAATTATTTGACCTGTGCTTAGAACACGTAAAGGTGCATGCACTGGAGACCTTGGTTCCTTGTTGTGCTAAGTATGGTCCCCTCTAACACAGTGGACTGAAAATGTGAATCTGTATTCATCTATTGCATTAAGATTAAAGACTATAAATATAAAGGCTTTGGACTTAAGCAGTACATCTGCTTTTGCTTAAATAGTAGACATGGGGTTTTTTGAAGGCAGGAGATCAAGTGCTGGTTATCAGCATTGTCAGTGAATACATGTGTATTTCTAAAGATGTTAACCATTTATTTAGGCACACAAACCCAGAAGGGGTACTACTCCTAGGCAAATAAATCTTCTGTACTCTTTGCCATGGGAACATTTTCTATTTCGTTAATCCTTGTGTCTCTCTGCTTCAGCTAGGCACTGTCAGGCCAAATTCAAAACCTTCTATAATTATTTCACATTTAAGTGTTTTGTTCAAAAACTCTGAAAAAACTTACAGATACTATTTTATTTAGAAAGTTTGGGCTTGCATTTGAACATGCTATTTTTTGACATGAGAATCCTTCTGCACAGAAGCTACTTTTCTATGCTACAGTTGGTAAAAAATACAGATAATAAAAAATCCTGATGTTCCAACAAACCAAATACAGCAGAATAATTTTAAATCTTATTCTGAATCTAAAAAAATTCTCTAGCCAATCTTCTGTCTGGAGAAAAGACAAACTTCCACAAATATCTTTCTTCTAAGGATCTATAAACTTAAATATTGGAGTTAAAAGAATCATAAAAGAACATATTTCTTCTAGAGTTCTGGGACTGATTCTCTATCTGCTAGATACTGAATTTCCTTATTTATAGAGTTCAAGGTTTTCAGATCAGGTGGCTACTTTGTTTCCTTCATTTCAGTGGTCAAATACGTACATACTATTCTACTATTTTAAAAGAGAACGATAGAAAGTGGTGAGAAGGGCAGGTATTTATGAATATCTGGGTTGTGATCCTCAGCATCTGTTCACTCGGCTTTCCCATTAGTTACAGTTTGCTTACAGGACCTCAATTTGTTATTTTAATGATTTAAATAAGAGAAAATGCTCTGAGAAGAGGAAGAGCTAGAAAGATACCAGTAAGGGTATTTTCTTATCCTATTCCTTCTGCTGGCAAGATCCATTAACCAATTGTTTTCATAGTGTCTCCAGACAGTAGAAGTAGAAGTGGCAGCTAATACAGGAGAAATTCAACTTATTCTGAAAGCGTTAGCTCTAAGATAGCACGTCTCTTCAAACTACTCTACATACCTCACTAATGCACCAATGGCCAACTGAGGAAATGCCAGGTTATTTTTAGAACAACAACAACAACTATTCACAATGTGCAATCATGCAAACTGAATAAAAGGGTGCTGGTCCCGGATGGGTGACTTGACTCCTGTTAAGGTTGTCCTTTGCCGTGGCAGGAAGCACTTCTTTCCACCTCTTACCAATTCAGTATGGCACTGGGCCTTAGGCAGATACAGCCCAGGTCAGTGAGGAGGGTTTTGTGCTGCTGCAACCTGTTGCAGGTTGGTGGTATGGCAGTATGATGCACTGTAAGGCAGATTACTGTGATTTGCCACTGTGTGATTCACAGATATGATTGTGTCTCATTTCAGAACTAAGTGGAACTGTCTGCCTCTTTGTGTTCATTCAGAAGCCACACAGTGGTTCTCAACGCATCGCTGCCTTCTACCACCTGAAACATAAAGGAAGCCAGCTTGTGTCCCAGCAGTAACTTTTCTCTATGCACCAAATCAGTAACCCAGCTGCCCTGATGTGTACAGCAGCTCCCTTCTTCTCCCGTGTACAAGATGAGCACTGATGGGATTTATTTCAATACAAGAGTCCATTCTCCCCCTTTTCCCTGTTGGGTAGTTCCAGATTCTCAGTCTCTGCTTCCAGTTAGTTGTGTAACAATACAGGTTTCTGGAGGTGTAGGAAATCTTCTGGCAACATGAAAAGCCTTGGAGTCTGTCTGTAATTGTTTCTTTTAATCTTAAATTTAAATAATATAGGACAGTTGTATTTCACAGGTACTGTTATTCGCTGTGTAACAACAAAAGACGACTGTAAAGCTCAGCTGAAATGAGGTTCCCTCTGAATACCTTGTATCCCTGTAGGAAGAGGCAATCCCTACTGCCAAACTTCACAACTTAAAAACTTAAGATAAATGAGAAGTCTTATCACTGTGTCTTCTTAGAAGGGAACAGATTAAAGAGCTTGTCCAGGTCACCTAGGAGTTCTGCAGTGGAACAAAATGAGCACAGATCGTCTGAGTCCACACTCAGCAACTGAACTACAAAGCTTTTTTTTCTGCTTAAGTGACTGGAAGCAATTAAGCCACCATGACTTATCTTTATTCAAACTAACCGAAGTGCTTATTTAAGACCACATATTTTCTGGTAGCTAAAATACCATTTCTGGTGACCTCTCTGCCTAGCTATTTTGTAGAGTTTTAATCAGTTTGATGCCAGCAGTAATGGGATTAATCCCTCTCCAGAACAGTACAGTGCTTAATCCCAAGATTCCATGGATCTGTAACTGATGTTTGAAGGACTGTATGCAGGATCCTCTGTTCCTAGCACCATCAACCAGAGCCCTACAGGAGACTGTGGCTTCCCTGGATTGACAGCTGACTGCTGCCAAGGGGAACAAATGCTGCGTATAGATTTGCCTATTTCCTCATACAAGCTTCTCAGCAGGAGAAGGCTCATGAGGAGGTGGGAGAGAGGGAGGCTGCTGCAGAAGATAAAAAGAGCAGCACAATCCCACTAATCACATCTCTAAATATAGCATTGTTTGAAACAATGAAAGCAGACAAGATAACCACCACTACTCATTTCCCTTTCCCAGAACATCTTTCCCTGGGAATACATGAGTCACCTGGAATAAGTGTCACATCTGCATTTCTGTTACAGGTAGTGCTGGAACACATACAGTACTAGTAACTATAATAGATAATTTCTTAATTGTTTACAATGAATAAGAAGTACTCCTTTTAAAACAGAACAAAGTAGGCCAAATTTCCAGGACCAGAGTTTCTTGTGCCACTGCCAGACCAGCTTCAAGCCTTCCTGGTGACATGGCAGTCACTAAGAATCCTCATGTCTCAGCATACTGAAAAAGATCTGCATGCTGCTTATTAAAAACCTACAGGCTAGCCAATCTCATCCAGGAACTCATGTGTACCTCAGCTTGCCCCAGCTTCCCCCTGGCAGAGGACAGCTGCGTAGGCATGGCACTGTGGGCATCACAGCCATGCAGTGCACGTACCATACAAGGCAATCTGGTACCTACAGCTCAGATCACTGCAATACTCATTTGTGAACCGCGTCTGTCCGGGACCTCCATCACAGTAGAGTGATTGCTACAGTTTTCATTGCTTTTTGTTCATCATCATGAAGCAACAACCTCTAGTGTTTTGGCCCAAGAAACACTGCAGTTTCCTCTCCACATCAAAGAGTCCTCTAATATTAGTGCCTTGCAAAACAGGACATCAACTGCTATCCCAGAACTACTTAAAAAGCAAACCAAAAACAAAAGCCAAAGCCTCCTCAACATTATACAACTGCAAATATTTTGGTCCCGCATGTCAAACAAGCTTAGGTTTGACACAGACTTCTTAAGTTTCCGCTGACTTGGCAATCAACACCCCTGTCTCACAAGCTTATTAATATCCTAAAATTCCACAGCTAAGCAGTGAGAAACAATTTGATGAGGGGCGATGGATTAATTTGTCTCATATATCCGTTTAAGGGAATGACAGGAATGAAATAATTTAAAGCTAAAGGTCTTTGCATCTCTTTCTTCTGAAAGACTGTTTGTATCAAATGCTATGAATTCATGTTACTCTGCCACCTATGAGGCTTTTGTAATGTGGCAGTGGCAGCAAATAACATATAATAACTTGTGGTGAACTGTCATGAACGTTTAATTTGACGCTAAATGCATTTCCAGCAAGGAACAGACAGAGATGTTTTCCTGTTGTTAAAGCACTTTGTACACTGAACTGATATCACGAGCATCCCATGCCTTCCAGCAGGAGGCTGTACTATTTACAACAAATGGATTTTTTTTTTTAGTATGTTTTTTGGCACTTTCTAGAGGCCTCATATTCAGCCAATGGCTCTAACAGAAGTTTACAAACCCAAGGGCACACTGGATGCTAGGAGAACATTGCCATTCCTCCTAGGGAGTCATTGGAGGTCTGTCAGACCAGCTAGGGGGAGTGCAGAAAACTTTCCAGGAACCCACAGAAGTTTTTATTTTTCTGTAGCCTTTAACTGCCTGGCAGGGATTGTAAACTCCTGCTTGCATCAGTCCTAAAGAAGGCTGGCCCTTGCTACTGTCATGTGAAGAATGCTCTGAGATCCCAAGACGACCACAGCTTCACATGCAGGCCATGTGCCCTGGTGGCAGCAGTCTTCACTCCATGCAGATGTTTTAATTTGCAACTCTTAAAGCAGATGTGTCAGAACTAGCGATCTTGGGAGGTGACCACACTTATCTCCCTGAGGGCACCAACCGCAGAAGGAATTTGATGAGCAAACTTGCTATTGCAGCAGAGAACTCTGCAGAAATGCTTCCTCTTCTCTTTACAGTGGCTGTAGTGACCAACCTTTAAGTGACTAGGCAGCCACACAGCACTCTCTCCTGCTCATCTTTGCAATGTGATTAGAAATGCAGGAATTTTGTCTTAACCCAGCAAGAAATCCACACACAAAGGATGTACATAAAGACGTTTGGGGATCATGTTCATCGCGTATCATATAAAAAGATAAATAAGCCACTTCTGAAATGTTGGTTTCTATCTACAATAACACTGATGTTATACTTCTCAAAAGAACAGTTCTTACAGCACTTTGGGAAAAGTGCAGTCATCAAGCAAAGTGCTGTGCATTTGCATTCATATATTACGCTGAGATCCTTGGGTATTAAAAATACCATCTACCGCATCCTTGAAATATAGTCAGCCTTGTCCTGTGACTTGGGCAGAAAATAGCAAGCATGAGGTATGTTCTGCAGAAATTTATATTCTTATTTCTATGCAGAAGTATCATTTTTCATGTAATTAAAAATAATGTTTACCATCCTTTCTTGTGTATAGCTGCACCTCAATAATCTGTGCCAAGTCAGAGGGTAGAATGCAACTCTGATGGGACTCCCATGAGTATGGATGCCACATAAACACTGAGAATACACTGCAGTGCTCCTCTCCACATTCAGGACTTCTGGAAAGGGATCACCACTGCAAAAGGCAGCAATACCCTCATCAGTGATGGAACACATATGAGGAATAACTTTTACATACATACATACATTTCTTAATGTGTTGGTGTGTTTTAGGCTCACTTCTTACGATGTGTCTCTTTAACTGTCCCCTTTTCAATCGTGATTATACTGAGCAATAGGAGTTCATTTATGTTTGGAATGTGCACTTCAGCTGTCATGCAACTTACTGCACTAGGTAATGAGCACAGCTTTTATCTCTTCATTCCAGCTGGACTTCTCAGAGGTAAGTCTTAGTAGATGAAGGCAAAATTTTACATGGGAAGTGTATGAAGTGATTTTAGTGTTTCAGTTTCATGGTGGCCTATCTGAAATATTTTAAAACAGTTTAAGTTTCTTCAAGTACTTCAAATGAGGCAGAAATCTTGCAACACTCAGAACTACACCATATGCATCATACTGTGAACCCATCTATTTCAGATACCTAAATTTCAACTTGGACAAACAAGGGAATTATTTCAAATATTCAGTTTTTAAAAAGTAACGTTCACATTGACATAGTAAGCTGAAGAGTCAGCCATAGAAGGCAACCTATGACAACAGGAGAGTAGGAAAACACGAGCCATTTACATGACTACAGCCAGACAACCTAAACACAGGTTTGGAAAACAGTCTGGAAAACGCTAGGTTTAAGTGCCAATATTTGCATTGACACCACACTAAATGCATAAATACTTTAACATGATACTCTGCTTGAGTCAGAATTCTATGTCCATAAAGATATTAACACTAAAACACAAATGTCCCAGCAGTTTAAGAAATGGAAACTGAGTTACAGATGTGTTATTGGAGTTTTAGAGAAGTAAGTACATTACGGAAAAGTGTTCAATTAAAGTTTCATTTTAAAATGCTGTTTTGTGAATGAGATCTCGTCCAGATACACAAACTATTTATTATTTGCTTGTAAAGCCATTCATCACACATGTGGATGTTACTGATATTTATGATGAAATAAAGACTTGTTCTCAGCACAGAGTAACAGGAAAAGCTCAAATATGGAAAATAGCTTTCATATAATTTCAAGAATCAGTTTTCTCATTATTTTCACTGCTATTTTTTAGGGGAAACCAAATTCCTCAATTTTTTCCTGTGAAAAGATTTTGATGTTACATACTCATCTGTTGGTTTAGAAAAACATGGATTCTTTTTTTTTCCCCTTAAAGCCACATCTCTTTTGTAAAAAACAGACATTCAACAGAAATAAAAAATTCTTGTTAAGAAAAAGTAGACCATGCTAGGTTTAAAAATCTGACAGGAAACTATTGTCCAACTCTACTGTTAGATGCTTCTTGGCCTTTTATTGGTGAAGAATTTAAAGTCTGAAAGCTGTCAGTATTTTGTAGCATGCTTTATGGCATAAAGACTATCTCAGCACATTTCAGCAGTAATTTCTACCTTAAGCTGAGCATTTTAGCAGTGAGAGATTGTTTCCCATGCTTTTGATAAGTTTTTTCTCATTGCATCCCAACAGCAGTAGGCACGAGCAGCTCTGGAATAAACAGAGAAAACTATTTACTTGTGGAACTGAAGATGGCTCATAACATGAGCAGATTTTTAATTCTTTTTAGAAAGAAGATGAATTCTTTTCTAACACAAGACAGCACCATGTCCTGTTGATTACTGCACCTGATACATTACTTTATGTAACAAAGAGAGGTTGTTGTATTAGACAGTTCTGGCAAATACACTTTGAGAAAAAAGTCTGACATGTGGCTCCAGCCTCTGACATTAGACAGCTCTGTAGCCTCCCGCCTGATCCATGACACAACACGCAACGTACATGGGATGGTGGATTTCAGTGGTATGCTAGCTAACTGTGCTTTGCCCAGGGGTATCCACCTTAGGAAAGGCTGTGGCTCTGCACTGCATTCCTGTGAGAAAAATACATCCTAACTATATCAAAGAGTAAGGTGGTAGTCAACTTGTTAATCTTCCTCTTGATGTGTGTAACTTAACATGTGTGTCAATACACCTCCAAGGAGGAGGTGCAGCGTAAACCGATTGCACTGGAGAGGGATTACAGGAACTAATGGCATATTTTATTTTCCTCATCTATGGATAATAACTTCAGTGAAGATGCTATAAGACAGTCATCTGTGGAAAAACGTCCTTTCGCCAAAGCATTTTGACATGTTGTGCATGTTCTACTCCCAAATGCAGACAATGATTTTCTCTTTTCTATATACCTATTTTTCACAATCAAATAACTTACTACACTCCAGTACTGAATCTGTGTTGCTGTTTTGTTGCCTTTGCCCCATTTGCGAGCAACATGAAACTCAAAAAGCACGGTTCTGATTGTTGCCAACTGATTCTACTTTCTCTCAGAACAAGGAAACCTCTGCAAGAGAGTCCGTGCTTCTGCAAGTGAAAATAAGCTTCTGCATAAGGGGTATATTAAAAAAAAGGCTGTATTATTTTTGTATGAATGTTTCCACTACCCCATGACTCTGTGCCAAAACGAGTCTCTTTCTCTCTAAAACCAAATTAAAGTATCCTCACTGGATGGCATGATTTTCTGGTGTTTTTTATAGCCAGCCGCAGGAAAATTAAGTTAAGTGCATTTTAGTCAGAAACTTTTTTTTCAGGTTCAACAAAACTGGGAAGTGATTAATCCTCTTCTAAAATATTCCAGATGAGAGCTCACACACACACACACACACACACACACATATACAAAACCCCCTCAAACAGTTACTCCCCAGCAAGGCAGTTCATTATGCAACTGGATGAAACTGCACACGGCTCAGTAAATAAAACAGATTTTTCAGCTCCAATAGAATAGCACCTCAATAAGAGAGAAAGGAAAGAGTTTTAAACTTACATGTCTTCTAAACATAACACAGAAGCAGACACTAAACTGAACTTTGTAGTTGTTTTAAGAGGTAATTGGCAGACCAGCTCCTAGAGGCCAGGGCTACACCTAGTAACCTTGAGGCATGTAGGCCTTGAATCCCGAGAATCCTCTTCTTTAGTGCTGTATCATAACACTTTACTGAAGAACTCCTTCCAGTACATTCCCAGCACTGGAGCCTACATTTAGCATGGAAACAACATACACGTATTTGTCATTTTCTCTGTTTGCAAACAATGAAGTGAATAGCGTGGGTCAACAGCGCAGTAGGAGGGGTGTCACGGCTACACAATCTTCTCAGTGTGCCTGCCTGTGGCTACCTTGCCACCAGCCTGCATTCCTGAGCTTCCTCTGTTGCATGACACTAGGGGTGTACTTGCAGCTCACAAGCCTATACTTCTGATTCTGAGCTAGTTTGCTGTAGCTACGCAATGCTGCATTGTGCCACGTAGACATAACTCACGTTTCTTGTAATGCAGCCTCCCTCTTATATGGAGTTGTAATGATTACATTTCATCAGCCATGCTCCTCACAACAATCTAATTATGAAGAAGAAGCGGAGAAGCCCCGGAAGAAGCCGCGGGGAATTTAAACATCTCCCTGGGAGCGCCAGCGACCGGAGCGCGGCGAACAGGGGTGGGCAAACAGGGTCACAGTACACAGGGTCACGGAATAGGCAGTTTGCGCGGCAGTTCGTGCAGGCAGGGCAAGCAAGCACTCTCTGGCAGGTAGTTGGCTTCCCACTCCCCTGCAGCAATGGTGATCAGGCGTGGTAAAGCCTCTTCCACCAGGAGTGTAGGCGTCCAAACAGAACCGCTATTACGGGACGCCGCTGCCCAGACTCGGGACTGCAGGGAGTGTCTAAGCCTACTTGTGGTTCCTGAGGACCATACCAAAAAGGTTTGTTTGAGGTGCGAACAGATTCAAGATCTGCTCCTTATGGTTGCAGATCTTAAGGACCAGGTGGAGAGGTTGAGGAGTATTCGAGAAAGTGAAAGGGAGATAGACTGGTGGAGTAGAACCCTCTCTCCTCCCAGTAATCCTCCCCAGGAGGCTGAGGAATGCCATATTCCTCATCAACAGGATAAGGGGAGTGACTTGGTTGGTGAGGAGGACTGGGAGCAGGTCTGCTCTCGTGGGGGTTATAGACCTCCCTTTCAAATGCCACCTTTCCAACTATCCCTACAAAACAGGTTTGGGGTGTTGGAGTTTGATGCTCAGGGAACTCACCCGAGGAGGCTCTTAACCACACATTGCCCGTCAGACAGGTCAGGACTTCAAGTAAGAAAAAGAAAAGGAGGGTCATTGTAGTGGGAGACTCCCTTCTGAAAGGGATGGAGGGCCCTATTTGTAGGATGGACCCAACTCATAGGGAAGTCTGCTGCCTTCCCCAAGCCCGGGTACACGACATTGCCAAGAGACTCCCAGACCTAGTTAAACCATCAGATTATTACCCGCTTGTGGTGGTACAAGCTGGTGGTGATGAGCTAGCGAAAAGAGGGTCAAGGGTAGTCAAAAAGGGATTCCAGGAGCTGGGACGGTCACTGGATAGGGCAGGAGCACAGGTGGTGTTCTGCTCGGTTCCTTCGGTGGCAGGGATGTATACAGATATGAACAAGAGAATATATGCTGTTAATAGATGGCTTAGGGGCTGGTGCCGGCAGAGGAATTTTGGGTTCTTTGATCATGGGGAAACCTTTACGGCACCTGGCCTGCTTGACTCAGATGGGTCTCGTCTAACTCCAAAGGGTAGGAGGATCCTAGCTCAGAAGCTGGCAGGACTTGTTGAGAGGGCTTTAAACTAGGCATGAGGGGGGAGGGGGGAGTAACTAGGCTCACCAAAGATGTTCCTGTGGAGGATGAGCCATCTCAAAGGGTGTCATCAGTAACCCAGCTGAAATGCATGTACACAAACGCACGCAGTATGGGAAACAAACAGGAGGAGCTTGAAGTCCTGGTCCAGCGGGAGAGCTATGACATAGTTGCTATCACGGAAACGTGGTGGAACGACTCTCATAACTGGAGTGCTGCCATGGAAGGCTACAGGCTCTTCAGGAGAGACAGGCGTGAGAGGAGGGGTGGAGGGGTGGCCCTCTACACTAGGGAAACCCTGGATGCTGTCGAAGTCGAGATCGGTGATGACCAGGTTGAATGCCTATGGGTAAGGGTCAGAGGGGCGGTCAGGTCTGACCTCCTGGTTGGAGTATGTTACAGACCGCCCGACCAGGATGAGGAGGTGGATCTTCTATTGTTTAAGCAGCTGGAGGCTGCCTCTAGATCGGCTGCCCTTGTTCTTTTAGGAGACTTTAACCTCCCGGATATCTGCTGGGAACTTAACACTGCCGAGAGGAGGCAGTCCAGGAGGTTCTTAGAGTGTATTGAGGACTGCTTTCTGTCGCAGCTGGTGAGTGAGCCCACCAGGGGTGAGGCTCTTCTTGACCTGCTGTTTACAAACAAAGAAGGGCTGGTGGGTGATGTTGGTGTCGGAGGCTGTCTGGGGTGTAGTGATCATGAGATAATCAGGTTCTCTCTAAACAATGTAAAAAGAAAAGCCAGGAACAGAACATCGATGCTGGACTTTCGGCGGGCAGATTTTGGATTATTTAAGGAACTGGTCAGGAAAGTTCCCTGGGAAATAGTTCTTAGTGGCAAGGGGGTCCAGGAAGGCTGGATACACTTCAAGAATGAAATCTTGAAGGCGCAGGAGCGGGCTGTCCCCATGTGTTGTAAGAAGAGTCGTAGGGGCAGACGGCTGGCCTGGATGAGTAGGGAGCTTCTGAAGGAACTAAGTAACAAAAAGAGGATGTATCGTCGTTGGAAAGAAGGGGACGTAAGCCACGTCATGTTCAAAGATGTTGTTAAGTTGTGTAGGAGGAAAATCAGGGAAGCAAAAGCCCAGTTGGAGCTCAAATTGGCCACTTCTGTAAAGGATAATAAGAAGAGTTTTTATAAATATATCAATAGTAGAAAGAAGGGCGGCAGCGACCTCCACTCCTTGTTGGATGTGGAGGGAAATATAGTACCCAAAGATGCAGAGAAGGCTGAGGTACTTAATGCCTTCTTTGCCTCAGTTTTCAACGGTAAGGAAGTCTGTTCGCTAGACAGTTGGTCCTCTGAAGTGGTTGATGGGGGCAGGGTGAAATATGGCCCTCCTGCAATCCGTGAGGAGGAAGTTAGAGATCTGCTGAGCCACTTGGATCCTCATAAGTCTATGGGGCCGGATGGGATCCATCCTAGGGTGTTGAGAGAGCTGGCGGATGAGCTTGCTAAGCCGCTCTCCATCATCTTTCAACAGTCCTGGCTCACCGGAGAGGTCCCAGAAGACTGGAAGTTGGCCAATGTGACGCCCATCCACAAGAAGGGCCGTAAGGATGATCCAGGTAATTACAGACCTGTCAGCCTGACCTCAGTCCCAGGTAAAATCATGGAGCAGATAATCCTGGGTGAAATCATGCAGCACCTGCAGAACGGTCAAGAGATCAGGCCCAGCCAGCATGGGTTTAGGAGGGGCAGGTCCTGCCTGACCAACCTGATCTCCTTTTATGACCATGTGACTCGCCTGGTGGATGAGAGGAAGGCTGTGGATGTGGTATACCTGGACTTTAGCAAGGCCTTTGACACTGTCCCCCACAGTAGACTCCTAAAGAAGCTGTCAGCCCGTGGCTTAGATGGGAGCACTCTGTGCTGGGTTAGGAATTGGCTGGATGGCCGAGCCCAGAGAGTGGTGGTGAACGGTGTCTCATCCAGTTGGTGGCCAGTCACCAGTGGTGTCCCCCAGGGATCGGTGTTGGGTCCGGTCCTGTTTAATATCTTTATTGATGATCTGGATGAGGGGATTGAGTCCATCATCAGCAAGTTTGCAGATGATACCAAACTGGGAAGAAGGGTTGATCTGTTAGAAGGTAGGATGGCCCTGCAGAGGGACCTGGACAGATTGGAGAGATGGGCCGATTCCAATGGGATGATGTTTAATAAGTCCAAATGTTGGGTACTTCATTTCGGACACAACAATCCCATGCAGAGCTACAGATTGGGGACAGAGTGGCCGGAGAGTAGTGAGGCAGAAAAGGACCTGGGAGTGCTGGTTGACAGGAAGCTCAACATGAGCCAGCAGTGTGCCCAGGTGGCCAAGAAGGCCAATGGCATTCTGGCCTGCATCAGGAATAGTGTGGTGAGCAGAACCAGAGAAGTTATCGTCCCCCTGTACTCGGCACTAGTCAGACCTCATCTGGAATACTGTGTACAGTTCTGGGCCCCCCAGTTTGGGAAAGATGTCAGGATACTGGAATGTGTTCAGAGGAGGGCAACGAAGATGGTAAAGGGGCTGGAGCATAAGCCCTATGAGGAGCGACTGAGCGAGTTGGGGCTGTTTAGTCTAAAGAAGAGGAGGCTCAGGGGAGACCTCATTGCTCTCTACAGCTACCTGAAAGGAGGTTGTAGTCGGTCAGGGGTTGGTCTCTTCTCTCAGGTGACCAGTGACAGAACTAGAGGGCATGGACTCAAGCTTCGTCAGGGAAAGTTTAGGCTTGATGTGAGGAAGAAGTTCTTTACTGAAAGGGTGATTGGCCATTGGAATGCGTTGCCCAGGGAGGTGGTGGAGTCGCCGACCCTGGAGGTGTTTAAGGGGAGATTGGATGTGGCACTGAGTGCCATGGTCTAGATGATGGTTGGTGTTAGTGTTGGGTTATAGGTTGGACTTGATGATCTCAGAGGTCCTTTCCAACCTTGTCATACTGTGATACTGTGAAGAAACTTAACAGGGCTCTAAAATTGCAAAGAAAGAAACACACCTCAGATGTACAGTTGTAATACTTGTTCCCAGTAAATTACTATTGCTTCAGCCCTATGCACTAGTGTGCTTTCATAGAATCATAGAATCATCTGGTTGAAAAAGACCTCTGAGATCATCGAGTACAACTGTACCTTCCCACTTACTAAACCATTTCCGTGAGAAACTCACCTACCCATCTTTTAAACACCTCTGCAGATGGTGACCCAGCCACCTCCCTGGGCAGCCTATTCCAGTCAATACTGGCCAGAAATTAGGTCCAGCCAGGCCAGTCAGGCTATGCGGAATTAGAAAAGAGACTGTCATCTCTATGCTAAAAATATTCTTCACTTTTCCGAGGGTCTCATATACACATTCTGTAGGAAAGGACAAATCTTTTAGAAAGATCTTATTGAAAGAAATTCTCAGCATCTTCATTTTTATATGTGTGTGGAATATATTATTCTGTAATCTGAATCTGTTAAAAATGCATAATTGAAACAAACCTCTATTTTTTTTCCAAAGAAAGGAAGGAAGAAAAAAACATTAATAGTTTGTACTCAAAGCTCTGATATTCACTTGGTGTTCTGCTGTTCTTAATGATAGCTCTACAAAGAAACAGTTACTGTCTTATGTGGGAAAGCATATTTGTGGCTGAGAAATTGCAAAAAAATACAAAGAGAACATTCATAATTTCATACCACATTTTCACCCCAGTTTTTACAGCCAATTCATATAGTCAAAAGTCACATTTTCTGCTTCTTATTTTTCTTTTCATATCCCCTGATTTAATGTTTAAATTCTGTGCTGAATATAATTTTGTGTGATGAAAGGTACCAAGACACAACGAAGGCTGCAGTGCTTTGTGAAGTTCAATTTCTTCAGGGTTCTTGAATGAAAACACAGGTCACAGTGCATGACTTCTATATTCTCAGCTCTCTTCTAACCCAGACAGGCCTCCTTCACTGCTTAGGTGCTTTTATCACAGGCCCACTTTCTAACAAGTCACTTCTCCACCAGCACACCAAAGTTCCCTTGGGATTCAGGCTTCTCCTGTTTAGCAGTCACAAAACTGTTCTTCCTTCACTGAACAGTCTCTGAAACTCCTCAAGCTGAACTCTCATTTGTTGCACTGCAAACAAACTCTTTACTACTACAGGAAAGACTGCTTTTGTCTGTACTATCTCTTCTTCATTTAAAGTCTCCTTCATACATACCTAAAGAGGGGTGAATTGTTCAGCTGAAGTTTAGACACAGCTTGTTTTATTGTGTTTCACTCCACTTCACTGCAGACTTTTTCCTCGCAGGAGCTAATGAAAAGGCAAAGTTCCAGGTCCTGAGTTCAGAAGAAAGACCTGAAGTAATTTTGTATGTGATTCAAGACACTGACATCTCCAGGATTTTTTTTCTCCTGGCTTCTGTAGGTTTTTCACTGAGCTCTCTATCTGCTTCTAGATTGGACTGGTCAATGGATTGTGAATTGTGAGGCTTACTCATAAAAGACAGTGAGGGCAAACCCTTCAGTCATAACACACCTTTTAAGAGGGAGAGCTAAAAGCTGGTCCTGAGTTTCTTGATTTTTTTTGTTTCAAATATCATTGTTGTTGCTGTGGCAGTTGTTTCCTATTAGAATGGCCTTTAATTTTAAACGTGTTATGGTGATTTAACTTGCCTCTTTCCTGGGATTTCATCAGAATATGTAGAATGAGAGCTTTTAAGACTTAACTCAGCTCTCCACTTCTTTCCTCCACTGTGTTAAAGTTAAATAAATATTAAAAATCTCAAACAAAACATTTAAAGGGCTCCTTTTTTTCCCCTTAAATTATGTGCAATTATTTTATCCCTTTCACAATTATAGTCTTGTCTTTCAGGCTGGGTAAAACTTCTTTTTTTTTAATGTAAGGAACAACCCAAATCCTTCTGCTTCCTTTATTTTAAAATCTTGCTTTTCCACAGGGCAAATGATCTGTAATGGAAAATAAGCAGGACAATTTATTGCCTGGACTATGCAGATGGAGAAACTGGAGATTGCTCTCTCTCGTGTTACATGTAGGCACCTGTTAAACCTTGTCTGTTTACATTTTTTAGCTTAACCTTTGCCTACATTTCTTGCCTCCATTTAGTAGACACTGATGCAAGAGAAATCCAGTTGGAAGAGTCCATTGTAACCCTTCAGCTATGTAAATCTTTAGCCTATGCTATCATGAAGGATGTGATTCCCTGTCCAGCAAGGGGAGCCATGAGCTTAGCAGTGACCACTGCTGCTGTTCAACTGACTTTGCCTTCTCTGAGACAACAGCAATCAGACCCCTTTGTCTTTACCATCAGAAGCTGCTATTGAGTCCTAGACTTCTAAACATGAAGTACCTATGATCACACCCTGTTGTTTATTTTCTGGGGGAGGAGTTGCCCAACTTGAGCTTCTTTGAGCAAGAAGAAATGAAAAACCAAATGTGACCATTAGTAACCATCAAGATGCTGTATTTCACTTCTACACAGCACTACAATTATTTCCTGGACAAATTAATTGGAGAGGGAATCCTTGCATCAGCTCTGCACAGCCTTCAAACTCAGGAGCCCACAAACTGCTTCTGCATCTTCAGGCAATCTGTCATGCCATTTGTGACAGCTTAATTTGTGAGAAAGATACAGCTAAAGTACCCAAGTCAGCTCCTTAGCCTAGTACCTGGTTGCAGGAAAGAGCCCCACGTATATGCTTTCATAAACAAAACACACATTATCCTGCCTTAACTCATCCACATCTCCTGGTGATTACATCCAGAGGCTGGGATTGTGATACGACATATTTTAACACAGAATCACTGCAGTGTAATCTCCAATGTGATTAGCATAGCTCAGCCTTAGTTGGGATATTATGGCTTAGATTATTCCTATTAGTTTCCAGCTGATCTTGGAATGCAAGTATTACATCTGATTTTAATGAAATTTTAGACTTCGTTGTTTTCAGTCAGCTAATGAAATAGTTGAACCTTCCCATGACTTCCTGTAATTGTAGCAAAGACTGTGCATTATCATGAACAATGCTAATCTCTTTATAAGATGTAAAATTAATCCTCCAGTACTTGTGTACTGATAAGTTTGAAAATGTAAACTGAGGAGTGAAAAGAAATTAATGCTGCCCTGGTGAAATGTGAACCTACCTGGCACGGAGGCTTTCACCCAGCATGCTCTGGCACAGCCTCTTAGCTACATGTAACTTTATGTTAACAGAAAAAGTCGCTTTAAAATCTCTTTTGTTTCATGAAAGCCTCAAGCACATACACAATTTAATCACATTGAGCAGATCATTTGAAAGCACTCATAAAAAAAAAAGAGCAGTGCACTACAAGAAAAAAATAATCAATGTAGAGACATCACCAAGGTCTTGGAAGGAATATCTTGGTTTCGACACATGAAACAAGTTTGCATTTGGAAGAGCTTTTCCAAAGATTCTGTCAAGACGCTGTACTTTTGAAGACTGAAAACGATTTCCATTGGGTGGTTTGTTTGTTAGCTTCTGTAAAACAGCTTGGTGGTCCCAGGACAGCTCTTACTGGACTATGTTCTTCACACAAAAGCCACAACTGTAATTGGCATTAACTGTAATTGGCATTAACTGTTCCCTGCTTTGGCAGCCTCATCTGAGAAACCAAAAATCAAATACACCATATGGGCTGAATTGCCCTTATTGGCACCTCCACATCAGGGCTAAGGGAATATGAATCTCTGTGCCTCCTGCCATATATACACCTGTTTTAAAATTCCATCTCTCTGATGAAGCACCCACAACTGGAAAGGGCTCTTTAAATACTAGCAAACTACAGTACAGGCTTTGAAAAAATTTAGAAATATATTTTAACTCCTGAGGTGGGAGTGTGGGAAGAAGTAGCATCATCCTGTGCCGTCACCCTGTTTACAAACCAATACAAATTTGAAAGTGTTCACTCCTTTACCTTTCTTTTCCAGTGGCCTGTTTCTTTGCCTGCGGGCAAAAGTATATATACAGGTTTTTTCACATTTTTAAAGACCACCAAGTGTCCACAGAACAAAGGTTAGAACAATAGAATCATAGAATTATTAAGGTTGGAGAAGATCTCTAAGATCATGAAGTTCAACTGTCAGCCCAACACTATCATGTCCACTAAACCATGTCCTGAATTGCCATGTCCACGTGCTTTTTGAACACCTTCAGGGATGGAGATTCCACCACTTCCCTGGGCAACCTGTGCCAGTGCTTCACCACTCTTTCAGTTTAGAACCTTTTCCTAATGTCCAATCTAAACCTCCCCTGGCACAACTTGAGGCCATTTCCACTTGTTACTTGAGAGAAGAGACCAACACCTGTCTCATCACAATCTCCTTTTAGGTAATTATAGAGATTAGGTCTCTACTATTAGAGATTGTAGAGGTAAGGTCTCCTCTCAGCCTCCTCTTCGCCAGGCTAAACAATCTCTGCTCCTCCTCGTAAGAGTTGTCCTCCAGACCCTTCACCAGCTTTGTTGCCCTTCTCTGGATGTACTCTTTCTTCTACTGAGAGGCCCAAAACTGAATTTGAAGTGTGGTCTCATGAGCACCAAGTACAGGGGCACAATCACTTCCCTACTCCTGCTGGCCACACCATTTCTGATACAAGTCAGGATGCTGTCGGCTTTCTCAGCCACCTGGGCACACTGTTGGCTCACATTCAGCCACTGCTGACCAGCATCCCCAGGTCCTTCTCTGCCAGGCAGCTCTCCAGCCACTCTTCCCCAAGCCTGCAGCATTGTGTGGGGCTGCTGTGACTGAAGTGCAGGAGTTTGATAGTGCAGGCTGATAAGCATAAGCACTGACCTATAATAAAACCCTCACTGATGGAAAGAGCCAAGAGCACGAGGCAGAACCTGTCAAAGCTTGCAACTATATTCTTTTTGGTTGATACTCACTACTACCAAAGGCTCTCTCTATGCAGTAAACTAACTCTAACCATGGAAAAGCAAGCCAATTTGCCTTAAAGTATTTTAAAACCACAATGACTTTTTCCTTCCTACTAAGCAGAGATAAGCAGCAACTATATAGGTCAAGCAACACCAAAGAAGTAGTACATAAAACCATTCTGTCAATAAACATTGTCCCCAGGGACTGCTGCTGCAGATGGGTGCTCACAGGCAGAGTTCCATGTCAGCCCAGGTCCATTAGTTGCACGTAGGCCTGAGGAGATGAAATTTTGACCCTGGATTTTTGAGGGTTTTCAATGAGAACAAACAGGACGTACTCCCGGTTCTCTTTCCACACAGATAAACAGTTCTATGCTAGTATTTAGTAAGATTTTAACCACAGCACTGTAACTATACCCTTTCTTTAAAAAAAAGATGCCTTCGGTTTTCAACAGCAGCAGTTAAGGACTACACCTCTGAATTAATTATGAACATTTGCAGGTGGGAAATTCAAATACTATTACATACACAAAGTGCAGGTGAATTCATACGTCCTTGCATCAGAAGTCTGGATATTTGCCTTTGCTCAGTCTGCTTATGCCTTCATATCCAAGCTCATTCAAATACTATTTGTAAATGTAGTATAAACACCTTTCTGTCCTGCCTGCCTTGAGCGTTCACACAGACACACATACACACCTAACACCCCAGGCACTAAGTCTTGAATTCCTAATTTCAAATGCAAGCAAACCAGCTGTTGTCAATCATTCATTTGTATGGCCATGTCATCGAGGGTCCCAAAGCACAGGATCAGTATTGTGCTACCCTTTGCACAGGTACAGAAGAAAACCTTTGAAACCTGTTTCAAAGAATTTCCAGGATATGGCTATACACTTTTTAAACTTCAAAAGATCCCAGGCTCACAAGAAACAGAAATAACTACTGATAAGCCAACAGTGGTTACCAGTATTGAAAACCCAGACTCCTTAGACTTCCATAGATGTAAACTTGCAGCTGTTTTCTAAGGTCGGTTAGACAACTCCTGTTTAAATCAAAATCACCAGCACGCACATGCCAAGCAGGGTATTTTTCACTGATGTAGTCCCTTTTCTGCTGTGTCATTCCATTTTGAAACAGGAAAAGGAGCTGATCTGGAATAAATCATGTCCTTTTAGCATTAAAATCTTATTAACAAAAGTATGAAAACTGCAAGTGTTTGGGGTGAAACAGACAGTTATGAAGTAATCCTATACAAGGAGCAGAGGACTATATACAGAAGACAACTTGCAAATATTGCTGATCTATCAGCACTTAGGATTACCCTCATCACCATCAAGTTCATATTTCCCCTTCCCTGGAACTGAGGACATCATGTTCCTGTAAATTAATTGAAGTCTTACAGTAATTTCTGTCGTGCAATATATTCATTCTCTCTCTTCACAAATGTGATTCAAGTAATTTTGTTCACATTTTCCACATAGTTATCATTGTGCTGAGATCTGCTATGGAAGAACATACAATTTTCAAGGTAGAAGTCTCCCAGACTTTGAAGTCCCCAAAAAGATGGGATTCATCATTAGAAGACTTGGGTACCTTCACTACAGTTACTGCAACACTTCCAGTTGTAATACTGTTTCAGTTCAGCAATGAACTTGTCATTTACTCTTAGGAAGCTCTCTTATGGTGTCACTGACAAGATTCCAAATCTACTACATAATATGCTAATCTAGCCTAGCCAACAAATGAAAAGAGCTCCATACTTAAGCTAAAGTAAAATTCTTCCATTAATATCTGGGGCAACAATCTTACTCTCCAGACCAGAGGGATACACACAAGACGTATAATGGGTGCTATAGAATAACAACTTCATGTCCATATTAACAGACAAATACAAATAATTAGCTTATGGCCTGGATATAAGCTTTTTCTTTCCCTCTTTTTCCTCCTCTGAATTATTTTATGTTACTTTTACTCTAATAAATAAGCTGCAGAAATAAAACCACTGGTGTAAATTGAAAGGAAGTCAATTTCTTTCATAGAACTAGTAAAAAGGGATAAGTCTCTCATGACATCCTGTAGACACTGGCCTACACACTTACAGATACTTAGATGGAGCTTTCTGTGATGGTGATCGTGTTTTCTCTTCTGTTCTTGCAATGCCAAGCACAAAAGGGACGTGCTCGCTGTTGCTACATAGCTGCTGGCATACAAGACATCATAAATAATAATGGATGATACTTCCTGTCAGTGATGGCAACTGATAGTTTCCAGTTTTGACTTTTAGTGCTCATGTAGCCATTAAGTTCAACTTTTGCAAGGTTATCTTCCCATATACAAAACAAAGCAATGTAAGCTCCTTGGGGCTCACTTTTCTCTAGCCAGCTTGACATAGGCCACTTCAAATTTAAACACCTTAAATCAGCTCTTGCCACTTGAAGTATACACTGAATTAAAGCTCTTGAAGAAACATGGTACCAGTGACTCAGTGAGTGGAAGAGGAGTAGCATTTCTGTGCGAAGGAAGGCTTCCAGTTGCACAGCTCGTACTGCTGAGGGCTGCAGGCAGCAAACTCTTTTCTTTGATGGTATTTCTCAAAAGCCTGACAAGTGCTTGTTCAAAGAAGTTTTTATTCTCGACTGATCCATCCTACTCCTTGGTAAGGAATGACAGAATGGATGAGGTTGAAAGGCACCTCTGGGTATTACCTAGTCCAACACTGCTTTCTCAAATGAAGGCCAGCAGAGCAAGTTGCCTAGAACCGTTTCCTGAGACGGTAACACCATCTCTTCTTCAACCACAAGTAAAAAAGCTACCAGGATTCAAGAACAAAGGAAGAAAGACTCTGGGAGTTACTCCTTAGCCTAAGCTCTCTTTATGAATCTGTAAGGGGGGGAAGTGAGCGACTATGCTTTTCCATTCAGTCTGCTGTAGTCGACTACTTTGATGTCCTCCCCAAACATAGCATGCGCTACCGATAACACAAAATGTGTCAAAGCCATTAGCAAGAAATCAACAAATCTCCTTGTGTTTAAGACCATGAGAGCTATAGGAGTCAAGTGGATAAAGCTAAGCACTCTGAAGCCTGTTGATTAGTGTTCTGTTCCCAGTTCATATCAAGTTACTTCAAAAAATGTGCTGTACTGTAGAGTGTTTTGAGAGCCCATGGATACAACAGTCTTCAGTCCCATTCAGACACACACTAATTCACAGCAGGTCATGAAGTGCTGTTAAAGCTGCATGGCATCCCTAAAAATATGATGCATGTGCCAATTTTTTTAAACTGTGCTTATTATCAGATTATACAAAATTACACGCAGAGAAAATTACACTTCATTAGTTAATTCAGCATAAATGATGCAAAACTACTCAGAAAGATAATTCCTAAACAATGTTATAGTTGTTATAGCCCGAAAAGCCAATCCAGCCCATCTCAACCAAGTATCAAAATAAATCCTGAAAAGTTCTGCTTTCGTGAATTTTGGTACTTTTTATATCAAACTTATTTGCCTGTGTATTGGGCTTGTGTGACAAAGTTTTGGTAATGGGGGGTGGATTACAGAGGTAACTTTTGTGAGAAGCTGCTAGAAGCTTCCCCCATGTCCGACAGAGCCAATGACAGCCAGCTCCAAGCCAGAGCCACTGACAGCCAGGGCTGAGCCAATCAGCAACAATGGCAGCACTACTGGGATAACATATTTAAGAAGGGGGGAAAAAACCTATGTAACAGCAATTTTAGACAAAGAGAATATGAGAATATGTGAGATAAAGAACCCTGTAGACACCAAGGTCAGTGAAGAAGGAGAGGAGGTACTCTAGGTGCCAGAGAAAAAGATTCCCTTGCACCCTGTGAGGAAAACCATGGTGAAGCGGGCTTTCCCCCTACAGCCAATGGAAGCCCACAATGGAGCAAATATCCACCTGCAGCCCATGGAGGACCCCATGCTGGAGCAGGAGGATGCCTGAAGGAGGCTGTGACCTCACGGGAAGCCCAAACCAGAGCAGGCTGCTGGCAGGACCTGCGGACCCATGGAAAGAAGAGCATATGCTGGAGCAGTTTTTCTGGCAGGACTTGCAACCCTTTAGGGGACCCACATCGGAGTAGTCTATTTCTGAAGGACTGCACTCTGTGGAAGGGACGTGTGTTGAAGTAGTTCACAAAGAACTGCAGCCTTTGGGAAGGACTCACACTAGACATGTTCATGGAAGACTGTCTCTCATGGGAGGGACCCTGTGCTAGAGGCAGGGGAAGAGTGTGAGGAGTCCCCCTCCTGAGGAAGAAAAAGCAGCAGAGACAACATGTGGTGAACTGACCACAACACCCACTCTCTGTCCCCCTGTGCCTCTGGGGGGTCAGGAGGAAGAGGATTCAAGGCTAAAGCTGAGTCCAGGAAGAAGGGAGAGGTGGGGGGAAGGTATTTCAGGATTTGGTCTTATTTCTTATTAACCTACTCTGATTTGATAATAATTAAAATAATTTCCCAAAGTGGAGTCTGTTTTGCCCTTTACAGTAGTTGGTGAATGCTCTCTCCTTATCTCGACGCACAAGCCTTTCATTATATTTTCTCTCTCTTGTCCAGCTGAGGAGGGGGAGTGATAGAGCAGCTTTGGTGGGCGTCTGGCGTTCAGCTAGAGTCAACCCACCACTGCTTGAATTTTGTTTATTAGGCTGTTTCTCCAAAGATTCATTATAGTGCCAAAGCACCAAAATTTAATGATCCTTAAAAGAATCAAAACTGATTGATAGGTGGCACCCTCATGCGGCATCTGCTGATTAGAACTGACTTCTACATGAATAGATTATTGACTTTAAAAGAAATGTTGTAGCCAAAAATACAATACCATGAACTATAAACACAGAAGTTACCATTAACAAGATAAGCAGTTTAGAAAATTAACTTAACAATGAGTGAAGACTTTTATAATGGTTATGCTACTTTCCTTCAAACAATACTGGCTTTCTAAAAGCAATTTGTAAGGAACCTCTATCCCTCACATTTTCATTAAACTACAGACAGATGACTCCATACAGCTAAGCAAGCAGTTGTAGGAAGGATCTGGCCAGGTCCTTTATAGTTGGCTAGCTAGAGATTGGACAGTTAGAGATTTCCCACGCCCCCTAGTTTTCAGGCATTTCCTTGTTTGCTATGAACGAACATCAGCCAGTCTTGAAAGAAAGCTTGAGAGGCTTTGTGCTTGTAAGTGGATTTTCAAGAGACAGAGAAGTTTGAGTTTTTGAGATCAAAAATATCAAAAGGTTGATTTTAGAGTTAAAGTAAGCAATAAAAACATGCAGTGGCAGTCCTGAACAGTAACATGATCACATTTCATTAGCTGCTGGGTGCTGCAGTGTGAATTTCTCCTGTTTTCTTGTGAAATGAGGAGAGAGGGAAAGCTACTTCCAACTTGCGTCTAACCTATCAGTTGTTCTGAAAATGCTTGTGCACAGCCTCAAACTGGAGCTTACTGCAGTTGTGCAAATTCCTTGAACCTTGCCGCCTGAGAAATGGATCCAAGTGACAAGCAGGCAATTTTCCAGAGACCCTCCTTTAACTGAGAATGGTCCAATTAAAAAAGAATTATAAAAAGTCTCTCAGTGTCATTTCTTCTGACAGGGACATCCAAATTGTGATAGCAGTATCAATTTCATGCTGAGAGGGAACAGGAGGCTGTAATACAGCATGTAAGGAAACAAAGCAGAGGATGAAATCTTTACCTGTACTATGTGCAACCTTTTAAATATAAATATGCCAGTCTTGAAACAAAAGTACACAAGACAAGTTTCCAAGGTTCTCCAACTGGTTAGGAATTCCTCTAAATTGAAGTCAAAGGAGATAACTCTTTTCTCAGTAGTTTATACTGATTCATTTACATGGCACCAGGCTTCACTTTACCATCTACTGTGTATGCTAGCAATGACACAGCACATACTCCCATGACCAAATAGTTAGAAAATATAAGAAAAATAATTAAGAGCAATTTGTGAAATACATCAGTCATAAAAGTAAAAGAAGTATCTGATAGCCTACTCGCTCATTTGCTTTATAAAAAGATTAAATATTTTTTTCTCAGTTGGGAGAATTTCCAATGTTAGATGATGGGTAGCTTGGATAATCACAGAAGTGTCTTTATAGCAGCTATTTTTATTAGCATATACTGATCAAAGCTCAAGCGAGTCATCAGTTTTAGCCAAGAGAACTGGTGTTTGGCTGTAGTTTTAACCAGTAAGTTCATCAGGTTAAGGGAGTCGGCCAGGAAGGTCATGCAATCTTCAGGGCTCATCATAGAAGTTCCTCCTGCTAGGAAGTGTTTTAATATCCACATTTAATAAATACTCATTGAGGTTGGCAAAGACAGGGTGTGGATCATAAAGTTCCTTTGGAGGATGCCTACAATAGGTCAGGATATGCTTGTTTGAGGATCTTTCTTAACTGTTTAAAGCAGTATGCCCAGAAACGGGTTAGGTTTTTATTTAAAAATTTGAACAAGAACTTTCAGGTGACTGCAGCCCTATCCCGAAATGAAGTTTGTTTTAGCAGCACATTTTCTAAGGACTGCAATTCAGACAGAAATACAGCAGGAATGCCATGACTGGACTAGAGAGAAGCAAAGGGAGCTAACTGCCAGTCAAGAATTAGCAGATGAAGAATTTTCTCTCTTTTCTTATGGGAGACAATATAAAATATGAGCGACATGAATCTGCTGCGATGATTTTAAAATCAAGGCATTCTCTAAGGAAGAATGAAAGCTCTTCCAAAAGAGCAGAAAAAGCATTTAACAAAGGGAAAATGACAGAAAAGAAGCTGTTTTGATTGGGCTCTGGAGATTTAACGTATCTTTTGTAAAAATCTGATCTGCTATTACTATCCTCTGAGCAACAGAGTTTATTGTACTTTAATAATAACACAAATAGTGTGTTTGAATACTGTGTGTTTTGGTAATTGATTGCTGACAACATATTAGTGAATTCTGTAGCTGCAAAGGGTTGCTCTGGATTGCTGCTTATAAAAATGGTACAGCGTGCAGAGCAAGAGATGGAATGACAATGTTGCAACCACAAGGACATCACATGTGCAAGGCCAAATCCTACAGACGCTCACTACTGTGAGGATGTCCCTCACCACAATCAGTACAATGCCCAATGACAACCAATTAAGTTATGCACAGTCAATGGCCTGACCAGTGATGAAGGGCAATAAAAACAAGTGCCAAAACCTCGCTAAAATGGCATGTCATTCATAAAGTCCCACTCTTTAAAAAGCTTCTCCTAGCCTAGGTAATCTTTCTGAGCTTCAAAGGAAGAGGGGAAAAAAGAACCCTGTAGCAACTATAGGACCATGATGAAACACGAAGGGTTTCCAAGAAAGAAGTGAGCTAGGCAGCCAAACGTTACCCCAGGAGTGTATGGGAAGGGGAGCAAATTATAGAATATCTTGCCAGATCTTCCTGAAGCAAAGTAAGGTAAACAAGCCACATGGCTATCTGTAGAAGATCTCACTAGAGCTTTTCATTGAGTATCACTTGTAGAAACATAACTGTTCAGGGCTAATAGAGCATCAGGTATGACTCTAAAACCAGAGAGGTGTTTTTACCTAAGCAGTACAGATTTCAGGGAGAGAGGGGGTCGGATGAAATAGAAATGGTCTTTGAACTTTGATACAGCCTTAAAAATGCCAGGCACCAGTGGTCTAAGCTGAGGGAGTAAATTCTGAATCAGCAAATACGTTGAGTGGCCTACCTGACAAATTTTCTGCTAACTACTCCTTTTTACTTACAGCAAGTGGACTACAGCTGACGTGTTTTGGGTGATTTCAATCACAGCACACTGAAAACCTAAAATAGTGGGTTGCAGGTCCTTTCATTAACAGCCTCCTGTGCAGTCTTTTATTGTGTACTATCATGAAGGTGCTCCCAAAAGCACAAAATAGAGGTTGATTTTTAAAATTTAATTCCTTACTTTTAACCATTCTGCTTTCTGATATGGTTTTCTGTCTCCTTTCTGATAGAACCTTTAAAAGATTTGTAGACTTGTCACCCCAACACACTTAATTGATGTTTAGAAAGTTTATTACATAGTTGTTAACTTTCAATATGTTTCTAGTAGTCAGTAGGAATTTAATTATAGTAACTATCCAAATAAATCTGACTCTGTAGATTAAATAACAGCTACTCTTAAGTAAATAACATTTGAATATTCTCTCCCTTTCCCCATCATCCACAAACATTACTTGGAATATTAACAACCTTGCAAAACACACCATTTCCTAGCTGTTTGGTCTTATTAGATATTGTTCTGGCAGTTGTTTGTTTTATTAAAACTCTGGGATCACTCAGGTTGAAAAGGACCTCCGAAGGTCTCTGGTCCAAACTCCTGCTCAAAGCAGGCCCAGATATGATGAAATCAAATGCAGCTGCGATAGATACATAATCATCCCTTTTTAAAATCATGATCTTTGGTACGTGACAGGAACAGGGTGGTTGGTGTCCGATTGTAGGGAGCATTGTGCCTTTAAGCAGAGCGGGTATTCTAATTCTGACCACCAGGGACTGAGACTACTGGTATCATAGAATGGTCATTTGGGGTTAACGTAATATTTGGAACATCTGAAACCTGTTATTTTTCCTAGCTGAGGTTTATCCTGAAGCTTCATAAACTCTCCATTTTAAATTACAGAGCTTCCTTTTTTAACTATAATAAACTTTTATCTTAAAATGGTGTGTGCCTTTTAATCATTCCAAAGTATTTACTTTAATTAGGTTTTAAAAACCCTGCAGAAGACAGCACTGTTCTTAATTTTGGCTGTGAGAGTTTGTTCTGCATTCAGCTCAACAGCAGTTCCTAATGCCCCTGCTGAATTTCAGCCAAATAGAGCATTTGAGGCAAAGCAAGATGGCGTGAATTCAAGAAAGGCGACTTGTTTTCATGAAAACATTGGTCCAGTTTCATGGCATTATCTATAATCCACTGGTTTAGTAGAAGAAAAGAGTTTTCATCTTTCTCTACAGACCTGCAGCATGTGGCATTTGTGGACCATCAATATTTTCTTGGTTTTCCCACACATCATTTAAGATCTAAACTTTAGAAGTCTTGAGTATCTCCAACTCAGCAGCCTTGGGAGCTGCAAACACTTATCCCTTAGTAAATTAGGTTCAAATGATCTGTCCAACCAGAAGGGGAAAAAAAGAAAGTAAAAAAATAACAGAAAAAAGGAAAATGTTCTTATCTTGGGCTGCTGAAACTTCCTACCTGAGACTATAATAGCAGCAAAACCAAGACAACTGAAGTTATTAAAGTAACAGATAATTGAAGAACCTGGAGTTCACAGCAAGTACTACCCAAGTTAAAACCCGAGATGCCTTTTCTCTCTGGCATTTTAAATCAAGGCAGTTAATGTGGCTTAGTCAGTCTGAGTTAAGACTCACTATGGTGAACCTTGATAGAGTGTCAGGCTTTTCTATCTGAGCAATTTAAATAGTTCTGGCACTTTTCTGGTGTGAGGTCATGCAAACAAGACCTGAGATGGGAGAAAGACTATGGGCTGAGTTAATTTATGCATCACTTCCTTACTTCTTGCATCTGAGGTTTTTGCATAACAGACTAACTGGTGGCTACATCCAGGGATATTGAGATCCGCATGAAGAGGTGTGGGCTTAATGTTCTCTTGTTTATTCTGTAAAGGCATTCTAGCAAAGAAAAACTATTACTGCTTTTTATTTAGAACACTTTTCATTGGGTCAAGGTCACTGGAAAGCATGAACACCTGCACAGCCATTTTGTAAGGACTTCTTCTTACTTCAGCAGTACAAAGAGGAAGAGTCTCTCCAGCTACAGACATCCTCTGACATGAAAAAAAAAAAAGGAGAACGCTCTTTCCTTCGGTTCTTTCTGGGAATATTGTAGAAAAGGATGCCAATGCAGAGAGGCTTATTGCCTCTTGCCCTTCTCCCACTCAACACACCTGAAACTTCATAGGGTTTGAAAACAGATTTCTTCTCAACAGGACTGGGGAGCAGGGTTATCAGTGCTCACACACATGGAGGAGTGGGTGGTTGGTTTAGCCGGGTTATAATCCTTTGCCTTCAGAAAGAGAAAATGTGAACCAAAATACCTTAATGTAAGGATCAACTTAATATAAGGGTCAGAGTAATTGTATTTTCCTGGAGTGCTAGAGCTTGTAAAATAAAGATGCTTGCAATATAGATTCCTTGGTTTGAGATTGCCCCATATTCAACAGTATGTAGGTTTTCTGCATTAGCATTAGGCTCTTTTTGAGTTAGTCTTTGTTCCTGCTTGTGCTCTTAGATGTCAGTTCTGCACAGGAATAATGAGGCTAATAAACTTCACAGATGTATATTTGCCTAGTAACATTGAAGAATTCTGGAAAGTGAATCATATTATTTATTCATCTGGCCTCTAGTCCTAATTTAGTCTCAGAACAACTGACTTTGGTTTCACACCTAAAAAGAGCTAATGTAGCCCTTAGATGATATGACTTAAAGTAGACTTGCAATTGAAGAGTAAGAAACATCCAAGTAAATCACACATTCTGTAAAAGCCAACCTGACTTTTAAAAAATTTTGCTGAACTGGTGGTGTTGAGGCTAAACACCCTCCCACTTCCACCAGTGCAAAGCCTCAGTTTACTTTAGCCTAAGTAATATAAGGACACTTTGTATTTTAGACATACCGGTCTCCTTAGCACATCAGCATGGAAGTACTGAAATGCACATACCTGGTATGTACTCAGGTATCTTGTCAGTGTGAGACCCAATATAAAGCTGCACAGCACTGAGGTCATCATAGACTTTTAAAGAGATTCAAGCTGAGAAGTTACAAAGTCAAGCCATAGGTTCTGATTACTTTTTATATTATAGGAATAGGTTTTTCTCTGGCAGTGTGTGAAGACCTGAAACTAAAAGTCTTTCTAATTTTAGTTGTAATGATTCCTTTGCAAACTGGTGCAGCACATCACTTTTGTTGACACAGAAAGCACAGATTAGGAAGCCTTTTTTTGCCAACAACCAGTACCTTCTAAGTAAATTAACTCATTCAACTAAGCAAGGCTTGAGACAATTGTTGAAACAATACTGCCATCATGTTGTATATTATAGTCTTTTTTTTTTTTACTAAAAATTTAGGGCAGCCCCAAGTTACTCAACAGAAATAAAACAAAGAGGAGATGCTGACAACAGAGGGGAAAGAGACTGAAAGTACTTTGTTCTACGCCTCTGAGCATTTTCAACAGAAAATTCTCAGCTGTGGCAAATTATCTATTTTTCCTTTTTATTATGTAAACAATCCTGACTTGACATGAAAAAAAGTGATGGCTTGGTGGTATTACAGCATTTTTCACTTTTCCTTGCAAACACTGATAACAGTAAACCTGTGTTTAAAAAAGCATTGATAGAAAGATGCAAGACTGGGAATGCTTGAGTCATGGAAGTGCCATTGATTCAGCAGGTACACAATCAGGAAGAAGAAAGCTTGCCACATGACTTAAGTGATGCAGTACAGAATGAAAATCAACTCCTTTTAGCAGCAGTCATCACAAAGAAGTCACAAGCGATTCACAGGCCAAAAAATTGAGAAAACATCAATCAGAGAAGACCAAATTTATAAAACAGTAAAATCTGGTCTTGGAAACTTCATGGCTGAAGTTTCATCGACTGCTGCTTCATTTGTTCCAACTGAAGCTGGAAAATTAAAGGGGTGAAATGTCATTTGTCAAGTCCTTTGGCTGGTTCCTTAACAACTAGAAACTTTCACAGCCCCAGTGACTTCAGGGAACACATAGACTGATCTTGGCTACCACAGAAGCAGGCCGATTCAGACCAGCTATTCACCTGGTCTTACAGAGTGGTTGATTCACTGCCAGTTTTTGTTGTGCTTTTATGAATAATATATAAGAACCTTGAGTTATAAACAGGCACTATTTGTTACACTGAAATAAACAGAAATAATAAGAGCAATTTGGCACTTGTTCTTTTACTACCAACTACTGTATAATTATAAGTCATTGGGAAATTCTAAGAGAAGCAATTTGGAACAAATGTGGCTTATAATAATGTTTAATATTTAGACTTGCTGGGTCAAGAGAAAGAGTTACAAGAGTCATTTATGGTGGCCTAATTGAAACCTATGAAAAATATATTTATACTCAGTAGTGCTCCCCTTTTCAACTAATGGGCTTACTGATCTATCAATTCACTATTTGATCAGTGCATCTGGCCCCACAGGCTTCATGGTTTGCAAACCACAACGCACTAATAAGCATCCTGCTGCCTGTTTGTTAAACAGATCAGTGCTGGCAGGCACCCAAAACTCCAGCCTTTGAAACTTGGAGCTTTAACTTGCTCAGCCTATTGTGTGGCAAGAAAGACAATAAAATACGAACCTCATAAATGCTAACTAAACTCATAATGCTAACTAACCTGTTAGTAATTTAGTAGTGGTAATGGAGACTGCTTACCTTGATCCAATATACATCTCATTTCTTCTTTGTGTCATCTCTGCTAAAAGCCAACCAGCCAACCATAAGCAGTTTGCATACACACTAATGGCTGAGATTTCCTTGTAAACAAGATGGTGGCTGCCTACCAAGGGAAATCCATCATCCAAAGAGCAATATGATTTTGCTTTCATGTTCAGCAACAAAAGCACCCGCTCAAGCTCACAGCCCGCTACACTTTAGCACACTGAGACAATTTCTATTGTAGATGGAAGTTCAGGTCTGTGATCTGAACGCCTCCATTTACTTCTGTAGAGAAAAAGCGATTTACTTTTGGAAACACATTTTCAGAAGCAGTAGCTTTTCTTCTAATACTGAGGGGCATAAAATCAGCTTGGTTAACGACCTGTTCCAAACTTGTATTCTGAAAAAAAGCTGTGTTCTGCCTACACCTGCGTTATGCTCCTAGAGCCTCTAAACTAGGTTGCTCCAGTAGCATATTAAATACAGTAGGGCTTCAGTAGTCAGATCACATGGCCTGGGCAAGAACTCTAAGAAGGCTAAGTACCTGTGAGATTGAGGGGTCAGGAAGAGCTACAGGAGTTTGAGAAAACAAATACCATTTTTCTGACTGCATCTAAAAATGTGAATGACCAGAAGATTGTTTGAGAGGAAGAAAACTGATACAGAAAGGAGAGGACACGAGGAGCACAACATTTACACTTTATCTGCAGATCATCATCCATCCATCCACAATACATGACCCTTTCAGTCATATTCACAGCACTTGGATATAACTGATGACTGTTTGAGAACCAATCAGGCACAAAATTGATCTGAACTCTGGGGAAAAAAAAAAATGGCTTAATGACTAGACACTGCCCTACCACACAGGAGTGAACTATTTATTTCCACATGAATCAGCTCTGCCTTGGACTGGCCATTGTACAGCCTAGTGAAGAAGTAACACAAAAAAGTAACCACGGATGTTCCAGGGACTGCAAAGCTGCTTAGCGAAAAGCACTCATGGAAAAAGTTAGCTCATCCTCCATGGTTCTCAGAACTCCCAACTCAGCAATAACTGTGATTCATAAAGTTAATTCAGTATAGGTAATTTTGGTGACTCTGCTATTGGACAGAAAAAGGTAGGAAAAGTTTCTTGAGCTGATGTCCTTCTAAATACACTTTGCACATGATAAAAAAAGAAAATGGAAGAAAAGAATACACAGTACAGATGGAATTCTCCCATATGTAACACCTGTATTTCTAAGTGTTGAATTGATTAGCTCTCAGCTGGATATTAGTGCACGAACTTTTTCATATGTTGAAGAACTATGTTTGGTGCTCAGGAAACACCTTTGGAGGGAGAAGGAGATGCACTATGTGTTAGCCTTACTATTTTAAACAAAATAATATTCAGAACCATTTGGACATTCAGCTTTCTTCAGACAAGGTGAACACAACAAGCACTTTGCAAAAGCAGCAGTTGTTCTTCGTCGAGTCCAAAGTCTCCTTTTGGTGCTAAACAACTACATTTGTAAAGTACAATGACAATCTAGATTTTTATTCATGGCTATATGTACTATTAGGTTGATTTTTCAAACTAAATTATTATAATATTTGCAGCATCTGTTTATAGAATACGGCTAAGGAAGAGTGTGCTATCACAAGAGAGTTTTATTTAACATATTTGTTCTCTGCCATGTATTTGTAAGTCTTTGCATAGAACATACGTGCCTGTTATGGCACATAGTAAACCTGTCACTGTAGGATGAGTGGTTATTTGGTTTCAGTAATGTCACTCTATGAGGAAGTAAGGGGTACAAACATTACGACACCGGTACTTTCTGATGGCTTAAACTGAAAATCCTATGAGCTGAAAAGTTAAAATGAGCTATTCATTTATAGACATCCCCAAAGTACACATCATCTGGGAGCTCCTGGGCTGGAATAGAAAGGGTGATCAGGTCTGTGTGCATCGGCAGAACAACAGCTTATCACACAAGTTTAGAGCTCCATAGCGATTATTCATTTCACCATTTTCTTTCAAATGTTAACCCAGAGAGGCCCCTGCAGGGACGGGGAAGGTGCTGCACATGGAGCATCGCTCCATTTCAGTGCCTCAGTTCGAAAGGCCAACACTGCCATTTGTGGAGGAGGTTTTAGAGGTATATGCATTACCCGCTAAAGCCATACAGAAGCGACAACAAGTAGCTACCAAACAGTTCTAGTTAGTGCTAATCGTGGTTCAATCCAAACTTTTATCATACAGGGAGAAGTCATACTATTCCATATTGATCCCCAGAGACCTTAGACCCTCCCTGAAGTCTCTGATGTTGGCTATTGCTGTTCTAAGTCTTCTGCACAGTACTCACATCCATTTTTTTTTTTTTTTTAGAGAAAACAAAATTATCTTTACAGCTTTCATATCTCACATGAAGTGATCTATCCATAATGTTAATTGCTTGAATTTTACTATGCCAGCAGGCCAGTCACAAGAAAAAAACAAGTAATCCATTTCCTTATTTGAAAGCCAGAAGCGCATAATATTTATTAATAAAAAGGCTGGTTTACACGGATTTTACTGTTATTGACCATAAAATGGTGTCTACTATAAGCAAGGGTGAAATTTCTAACTAATTAGCCTGTGAAGATCATGTTTAATAGAATACATAAACTTAGCTTCTTTACACACCTTTAGGGTCTTATTCATTAAGTACATACATATGCAGGCTTTATGCTGAAACACGATTTTGACACATAATTCAAGGTTAAATAACCCACCTTGAGATTCACAAAAATAGAACAGTTTATGTATTCCAGTTCTTTTAGCTTTTAAGAAAAGAATCAAGTGAAATATTTTTATCTCCTCGTGTCTTGATACAGAATACAGTTACTTAACCCTTACAGGAAAAGCTTCTACACTTGTTTTTCCTACATCACCTGTTGCCACCGTGCAGACTGACAGTCTTGCCATACTGATGACCTAAGGATTTGGATTTCCTTTTGCAGTTCTCCTCTCTGCAAAACCCTCCAGCATCACTGGCATCACTGGGACTTGTGCATACCTGCAAGTGCTTTGTTAAAGTAAAATCCTGTGCTAAAATTAGTAAAATCTTATAAGGATTCTCTGGGAACAGAATTTAACTCATCACGTGGAGCATTATTAGTCAGGGGGAATGGTTAACCCAATAAAGCTGGACTCAGTCCGGTCCTTCAGTCC
The DNA here is from genome assembly GCA_033558185.1 of Dromococcyx pavoninus. NCBI lineage: Eukaryota > Metazoa > Chordata > Aves > Cuculiformes > Neomorphidae > Dromococcyx > Dromococcyx pavoninus. The sequence goes on along the minus strand of JAUMJL010000059.1, from coordinate 1,827,872 downwards.
AAACTTCTAGCAAATTCACTTAAGCTTAAAAACATCATGCAATTACATAAGTATTTGTTTAGTTGAGTCCTAATCTTGCATCTGACTCAATCCCTGATCCAAAGCCAAACTGATGTCCTTTAGAGTATTCCTAACATCTGAGATCCTCAGAATCAGCATGCCCTCACCTGTACTGATAACTAGTTTGCATTAGCTGTGGCTGTGACTTCAGCAATATTTCAGTCACAGAATGTGCAGAATTTTGCTCTTTTTTTCATTTTTTTCCCTCCATTTTTGTTTCAAAATGCCTGTAATTAGAGGGCTGTAGGTGTCAGAAGGTCTCTGAGGAAGGTGTTCCTATAGGAAGATAACAAAACAAATTTTACCATGTCATTGCAGAGACACTATAATGCTCCTGTAATTCTGGATTACAGATGTGCTTTGTCTTAATGTCAGAACACAATTTAGATTATGCTTTTAACAAACTTAATTGTATTTATGTTACCTTCTGGAGTGTCTCCCATTTAGATTGAAATCCTTAAATTAAATGTTTTCCCTGCTTCTTGTTTAGGTTGATGCTGCCCTCTTCTGAATTTACTGGATTATGACATTCACTTCGCAGGAATTTGAGGACACTCAGAAAGCAGGCAAATAGTTCTACAGCAATCAAATAAGAAAAAAAAATCTTTTTTTTAATTTTGTATAGCTCTTCAGCTTTGATTGCCTTTTATTTGAAAAACTTGGCTAAGACACTATCTTTATTCCAAGGCTTTCGTTCCTTCCTTAGGGGTCCTGCTGACCACTCAAAGCAGATCATTAAATTTTTAGAAGTAACATTCAATGTCTATATCACTCTTCACTAAGGTAGGACTATGACTGTTTTATTCCCTAACGTATTTCAATTTCAGACAAGAACAGTACAAAAATTTCAGTTTTGATTCTCATGGAGTTGTAAAAACTTTCTGCTCGTTTTGGTGGGTTTGGTTCACACCTCCAAGGTTTGCTTTGAGTTTCACACTCAAATAAACTGATAATCTGCCAAAACTACCAACTTTATTATGCCCTGGGCTACATTAGCATGGGAGCTAACACAAATATGAGTAAAGCACACAAAGGTTTTCGTGTTGGTGGGCTCAGCCTCACCATTCCCATGCAATCCCAATGCTTACTAATCTCGTTGGAGGGAACAGTTTCTCCAGAACAAGCATTTGAAGAAGTAGACTTCTAAACTGTCAGTAATAGAAGACTTTTTTCAGGGCAGTAAAATGCAGCTAAGTGTAGCTCCCATGACCAAATGCCTGTCCAGACCAGTCAGAACTTGTGGAAATGCCAGTTATTTCAAAGTTCATTACTGGTAATCAAAGTAAAATGACAATTTAACACTATGAAACATGCTGTTTAAGTAAATTACTAATTATGATCATCCAGAAATAAGCTGTTGTGCTGACAAGTTATTAATGCCTTTTAATACATGGCCCACATATCTCTGAAGTTGTGAATCATCTGCAGGATTGAACTCTGAGATTATTTGTAGCAGAGTGTCTAGATCAATACACAGGTGCAGACATCACCACAGTCACTCAAAGGGCACTTCTGTGTGTGTGTCTGAGGTGAAGCTTGAAGAGTTGGGGCACACAAATGCTGCAAATGTGGTTTCTCTGTAAAGCAATGTAACAGCAGAGTGAGTAGGGCACGTCTGGTGCTGAATTCCTTGGCATCTTCTGGAACTGCCATGCAAAAATTGGAGCAGAGGCAAGGAGTCAGCTGAAGAAAGATGCAATTAAAGAAGAAACTTACATTAGCCCAGAACTTAGTCTGCCTGTTGAAAAGGAAATTGCTACCATGGCTAGCACCTAACACTCCAGCCCTGAACACGAAACATTCCTCAGAATGTCTGGGTCTTTTTTTTCCTGCTTCCATTGTAGAAAACTAAAGGCAACATTTTCAAGTTTGCAATTTGATAACTAGGCACCTGTTTAAATATTCAAAGAAATGAGCCTGAGTTTTGAGCATCACTGTCACATTTATTCACACTAAAGCCAGCTGAAGTCACTAGAATGTTCAGCACTTCTGGCAATGAGGTTATAAAGACATAAAAGTTTAACTTTTTGTTTAATTCTTTCAGACATGTTTTGCAAGCTGGAAATACCACCCTCTGTTTAAAAACTCTTGGGCTTGTTTTTAGACTAAGAGATATTTCAAAAGATCTCCTTACATCACAAAGAAGGGAAAAGAACAAGCCCAAGAAGAAGGAAAACAAACTACCTGAAACCTGAATATGAGATGAGAGACAGGAGGGAGAAGTTGACCTGCTGATAAGAAATAAGAACATTGGGCCTGGGAGAGCTGAAATTCTGAGCGAGGGACCGACTTTTGGTCCTCCAGGCACCAAGAGTTTGGCAAACCATTTCGTTCCTCTCGGCTTTCTACCTATGAATGAGCTAATCTTTTTTTCCAGGGTGTGTTGTGAGTCAACACTGCATGTACAGCTCAAGCTATAAAGCACCAGGGAGCACTGCACTGCCTATACCAAAAATTAAGAGACCATGAACCAGGACACCCAAATCAAGAGATTTATAAAAAAAATAGTACATCTGAATTTCCATTAATCAGTCTTCCTGTTTTGCACCTTCTATATGTATTTTCAAGATGAGTTGAGTTTAGTTTGAGGCCTAGACTCTTCTCTTAATGAAAAAATATATTTTTGTGCCAGTCTATGGGTAAAGAGAAAAAGAGAAAATAATCTTGTTATAAAATGCTTCTGTTTTACAAGTACTCAACTATCATTATGTTAAATGTTTTAATGTCCACTGTTTGCCCTATATCGCTCAATTGGTTCTTGAGCAATGTAACCAAATACGCCAGCACATTCTGCTGTTCTGCATTATTTTAAAAATGCAGCATCACTTTAATTTTATTTTCTGTTTTTCCTAATTAAATATTATTTTAAGATAGGGCATTATCTACCTCCTTGAGGATATAAATTCATCATGATATATGTAGCACTAATCGATGCAATACTTGAAGTCCATTCCAGTGCTAACTGGCACTAAAATCAAACAGTGCTGAGTTGCTTCTAGGAGGATTATTACACTGATTAAAAAAAAAAAACAGAATGATCACAATTGCTTTGATGCTCACAACAGGATTGTCTGTATGCAAACAGTTAACCATCTCTGGCCAGAAATCTCTAATTTGTTGAAATAATGCAAAAGGGAATTGCTTAGCAAACAAGATAGGCCAGAGACCTGAAAGCTGCTTGTCCAGCTATCTGATATGGATAATAAATGAAGGTGACCACTGGTTTCTCCGTTTCTATATCCAAGGAGTTAAATGTGGGACCACACAGGCTGCCATAATAAAAGCCACCTGATACCTGGCCTAGGGCACTGATTATTAATATATTAAAGCTCCTCACCAAGTCAGTAATTTTGTAATAAAAAGAGTACACCACTGGAAGTCAAATAGGCTGCTCCATTAGGCAGAGTATGTGTATGCGCCTGCAATTTTGCACATGTTTTGGCATAGTCTGGCTTTACAAAGATGCCAGACGTGGGTCAGAGCCCCTGTTTATTTCCTTTATACCTACTATTATGCAACTCACTAGGACTGAAAGATCCTTGTTAAAATTCAAAATTGTGATTTGCAAGCCACCTACAGTGTTTGATGCTTGGTTTCTATTAATGTCAGTGGGATCTAAATTCCCCAATACCTTCAGTAGTGGAAATCTCAGCCCAAATCTCTAGCCTCATTTTGGGCTCATTTAAAACCTGCATTGTCTCCAAAGGGAGTTTGATTGGAATTTATAATTAATCCTACTCTTCAGGTAAAAATATACTGCTAATATCTCAGCCAATTCCCTATAGCTGCTCAAACCTGTCAAATCAGCTCTTTAACCTGATGGTGAATTATTTAACCACCACACCAGAGCCAGCATATCACAGGGGCTTTCAATAACTCCTATTTATGTTCTGAATATGTCCATAGCAGCTGTTAGACTGTGAATAGCAATTTCCGTAGATTTTCCCTGCATTTCTGTATTACGCAAAGACTGGAAGAATTAAAAAAAACCAAACTGGGTGATTTACAGATCTCAACCTTAAGAGTGATCACAATCATCATCAGAATAATTGCTTCACTGACGAAAGACATGATCTTAAAAGTCCCTGTGAAGAACTACACCAGCCACCTGAAATCAAGGCCAAGTAACCACTTCGGCACACTACAGTGACCAGGATTTTCAGTATTGGTCAGCATTTTCAAAACATGTTTTTGCCCTATGTATTTCAGTAGCATAAAAATTACTTCATTTAGAAGTCTTATTTTTCATTTATTATGTGAAAACTGAACATGTTTTTTCCAGGAATGTTCATTCACTGCTAAGAGAAGTCAAGTGAACTGGAAAGTAGTTTTAAATATATTTGAAATACATTTTAAAATCCTATTGTAATTAAACACGTTGACAAAAGCTATAAACACTACTTGAATTAGAGGTGAAGCCTTGGCCCTACAGAAACCAAGAGCCAGTTTCATCAGTGGCTGTACTAAAGCCAAGATTCACTCAAATTTATATATTAATCTCATGATCATATTTGTTCCTATTGCAGACCCAGCTCCAAAAATGAGCAGTGGAAAATAATACAGGCTTTTTCCCTCTGCCCACATGAAAATAACTTTTACAAAGTCATAAAAAAGGAATGTTCCTGAGGCCCCCAAAGCTATTGCCCACTCCACTAGTGTCTGTCAGTTCTTCTGACTCCTTGTTTTATGAAAGTGGACCGGCAGTAGGAGTCAATGGGAATTTACCACTTTCCTTCATGGAAGCAAAGTTCTGTCTCCAGTCTCCTCGTTGCCTGTCAGCTTTTGAAAGAAGTGTTGCTAGAGGCAGGAACACTTAAAAAAAAAAAAAGCAGCCCAGCACATTTCTGAAGTCAGCTTTAAAATTGTCCTTTAAGTGTTTCCCTGAGGTGTTTATGGCTTATATTGCTCAATTAGCTACTTTATATTGCAGCATTTTCTTCAGAAGCAATCTTTGACTAATTGTAAATTCTTAGAAATACACTTCATATTTTAAAAGTCCTATTTTATAGCTGTTATAAAGTCCTCCAGGGCACATATTAGAGGCCATAATGGCACATTTTGGCCATCAAAATCCATTACTGGACTTCAATACCTACCCCATCATGATGATGGGTGTCTCCAACTCATTAGCTTTACCTGGTAACAAGCCAACGTTAGCACCTGCTCTCACACAGAAACAATGCTGAACTGAATGCAACTGGGAAGTTCAGTTCTGAGGGCTGTCTGACTCCATCATAAACATGTGGAGGTTTCATAAAATCTCAGTGTGCACAGATCCTGGGGCTTAGCAGTTTTTGACACTGGACTTCAGTAAACAAACTGAATGACCAGCCCAAAGCACATTAATTCTCCACAGATATTGGACAGCTAAACAAGAAATCCATAAAACCAGGGATAGGTGAAGTTCTGAATCTTTTTAAAGCACTTTTAAGCAGCCAGCTCTAGCACCTAGGGTCTGGGATAAAGACTCCAGGCTGAGTTCGGGATTGAAAGCATTCTGCTGATTTTCTACATAGTGTTTTTACTTGACTCAAAATAATTATAATAGAAGAATCAAAATTTTACGATGTCTTAATTATTTAATGTCTTAACATTCTTCCCATTAAGAGTCACTTATGTTATAATGGTGGGTGAATACAATAAGCAGGAGACTTATGTTCTTCTGAAACTCTAATTTCCTTTTTATAAAGAAAAATTGCCCACCTTCTTTTTCTCTACTCACATAAAAAAGCACTGCACCTATGCTCACAGTAAGTTAATGAAAGATTTGCTTTCACTGAAATGATTTAACTAAGGCTTGAATTCTCTTGTCTTCAGGAACATTTGTAAAAAAGCAACTTGAAACCACTATCCATAATTCTTTCTTTCAGAAAAAGGTGAATAGCTCTAAATAACTCAATATTTCACAGTTTGTCTAGGCCCTGTTCCCAAAAGAATGACAGTCCAGCTCCAAAGACACTTGGAAAAAATCTCCCAGTGAGAACACACAGATGAAGAACTCAAGCAGAGGTTGACACTCTAAAACCACGGCAATCTTTAACAGCTCTTTCTTCCAGACTGCACACAGACTCTGTCATCACAGCATTTTTTGAGTGAATCTGACACAAGCCAGGGAACAGATCATCTTTACACAGGCTGTCCCAAAAAGCAACCTTGAGTGCATTTGGACCTCAGAAGTGGACAGAGCAGGACTAGCAAGTAAGTGTCACACATGCGGATGTTCCAAAACCTGGTAAGCCTTTGCACTGGCTTCCAGCTCAGCCTGCCTCATAGCTCTTCTATTTCTAATCCTTTCAGCATGTGTCTCTTCAGAATAGTCCATCCTGAGCACAGCAGGGTAATCCCAGAATGCTAATTTAGGGACTCAGGAAAGGCAAGTTTTGTTGCTGTGCTGACTGAGGTTGCATCAATGCCTAGGGGACTATAGTCTCCCCTTTTTATCCTCATTTTCATTAGGAGAGGTCATAATTTTTGAACAACATTTGCATTTATTACTTCTGTTTTAAGATGAACTTAGAGTACAGAGATAACATCAACTTCAAAGAACTGATTGTCACAACTCAAACCCTTGTGAAGAAGATTCTATATGTTGCAAAGAGCTTTCCAAGCTCTGACGTAACACAGCCATCACTTTCAGCATAGTCCCACTCCTGCTTAATACCTGTGAGTATTTATTACTGTAATCTGGAATGGGATTGTCTGGGCACCCACAGTGGTGACTAGGACTAGGAATCTAACAGACTTGCATTTCCCAATTAATTCTGTTGAATATATTCACAGTCAGAAGAATGAAGTCTCACTTCAGACTCCTATAACAGGCAAGAGTCCATGGTGTGTCTTTGTGCTTCCAGAAGAGGTCGTGGAGGTACTCAGAACTACGTTTCTGTGATCCTGAGCAATCTAATACAACTTTGAAGCTGATTTTATCTCTGAAGTTGGCTCTGCTTTCAGCAGGGTTTCAACCAAGAGACCAGATATCCCTTTCCATCTAGATTATCCTGTGACTTCACACCTCTGTATCACACTTTTAAATATCTAGAGATCACTTCTATTATGTTTGTTTGGTTCCATTTTGATATGTATTTTGTATCATCCAGATCATATCTCTCCTCACTGAGTTTACACAAATGGAAAGCCAACACACTGCAGTCAGAGCTGCATGGCAGAACTGGAGCTCTCACTTGGTACAGCAGGTAAGCACAACTAGAACTCTAAACCAAGGGCAGTCGCACTGACACAGCAGAACTATTCCCATAGATTCTCCTTGCTTCGTGTATTGGTCAAGTCATATTTGTACTATATAGTCCACTTCTCAACTGACAATGCATGACACCTGATCTTTCCTGGGCAAAATCTGCTACCAAAGTTCAATGAAATATTTATCTAACTCAACTAAAAACATTCAGGATTCAATTCCTGTTATGAGTTCTATTAAACTGAATAAACCCAGATTCATTACATGTCAAGTTTCCCGTATAAAACTTAAACCCATTGGACTAGAAGTACTGCAGAACAGCAAAAAGTTTACATGACGGAATATTAACAGCCTTCCAAAGTAAAGTGAAAACGTGGAAATGAGGCAAGGCATAAACATGAGGTAACAATTTGTATTTCCCAAGGCCTAGGATTCAGGGCAGCCTCCATGACCAGTGTATGAAAAGCCAGACCACCATGACTGAGAGCTGAACGCAAAACTTGAAATGTCCTGAAGCTGCATGTTAGCCTAGCCTGCTTCATAAAAAACTACTTTTTATGAAGTGCGATGTGAGGGACACTAAGAGAAATTTTTAATCACTCACCAATAACATACCAGCCTCCCAGAATCAGAACTTTTTAAAAGTTTATTGCTGAAGAGGCCAGTTACGCCTTTCATAGTTAAGTATAAACATTTATGGGTACCTCCCCACTAAGATATTATGATGCTGTTGGCTGTAGAAGGGAAGATCAATTCCCACCAGACTTTGGGCTGTGGTCCAGAAGAAGATAGAATAAATAATCAACATGCTTGTTCCTCCTGTTCATGAAAACTCCTAAGTGCAGCGCTAGGGTTGCTGAACAACATGAACAGAGTAGCACATCATCTACCCAGGCACACACATGCCAAGACAACAAAGTAACCCCTGGCTTCTCAGCTCATGTTAACCTGCATAGATCCAATGTGGTCAAAAACCTGATATTGATTCTTGTCAGCTGAAAGTCTGCCCTGAACATTAAAGCAGCTGGAGAACATGTTGAATATCAGATGCCTTCAATTTAAGATAACCACATTAGTCCAGCTGAACTCTTTATTAGAAAACTACATTCCTTTGGTAACTGAGCATTGCTTTATACAGCCAACATATATATATAGGCTGTCCAAAGCACAGGCTTTGTGTTTGGTGAGGTCTAAATATATTAGCCAATTTAATAAATATCAATGGCCTAAAAGCATGGATCTCTCCCTAAAGGTAAAGAACACCCTCTTAATGAAAAAAACTTGCAATAATCTTGTATCCGTCTCCAATTTAGACCTTGTATTTTCCCTTGTCATCAGTTTCAATTGCCTTTGCTATGAGTTCTCTGTTTCAATTTACAGAGCATTAGCCCTAGGCTCCTCATCAGCATCTTCAGGTGCCCCGGGACATGCATTCCAAAACACTGAGCAGTTGGAAGAATGTCAAAAAAATCCTAAATGACAAACAAAGCGGACCAATTGTTCAGAGAAATGGGGGATATCCCCAGTATTTAAGTGTCAAATGCAGCCAAAACCATAGGGGCCAAAACAGTCTGAAGCTCTTAAAGGAACTCTCCCTAAGGTAGGATGTCTACTGTTTCATTCAGATAAGCTGCTTAGTTTTCCCTGGCTTGCAGGCTAAATGAAAAACAAAAGCAACAAGAAGGAGACATCAAAATCATAGGTATGTAGAGATTTGATGCATTTGTGTAGCTCCTATTAGTACAATATGCCACATAAAGGGCAGGCAATATGTCAGCACCGTGCATGACAATAAGAAACAATACAACAAGAATCACTGTAAGAAAAAGTGATTAGATCTCAGCTGGTTTCTCTCTCCAAGTGACCTTCTTGAAACAAAGGTGCATGCCCATACATAAGCCCTTATTTTCCCTGCCTGGTGTCTCACTCCTTGTTATCTGTACAGGATACCAGTCCAAGCACTTGAAGGAGCAGTACCAGCGTGCTCCTCCTTGGCATGACTGTCTGTGGCAGCTGCACCGCTTGTAGTCAGTGAATTTTGCAGCTGGTCTGGTAGCAGTTGGCAAAACCTACTGTCCAGATGGACATTAAATCTGCACAATTTAGAATATATCAGAAGTGAATAAACCTATATCAAAGTGACTTATAAGGACATTTATTTAGGGATGCATTCCTGACTGTTCTGAAGCCACTTTCACTCAAACAATGCTTGGAAGCCTGATACTTTGCTCACCCATATGAACAAGTTCCACGCTTAACCCTTACATAACCCATGTGTGTGGAAGGAGAACTGGGAATTCCAATCCTTTCCACAGATTATCACTTTAAACTTCATCAATTTATTGACAATTATAGCACTTGTGTCTGGGAGTATAGATTGTGTAAGGATCTGGGCTGCTGAAGTTTTCCTGCTTGCAACATGAAAGAGTAGAAGAGAAGCTGGTCAAGCTGAAGTGTTCAAAAGAAAAAGCAAACAAACAGTTGCCAGAGAGGTGAGCCACCAAGATAGGCCAGTGCCTGATGGACTGTGTGACACAAGTGCCATATCACACCAGGTAATGCAAATACCTTTCCTACAGTGCTCCTTTCATCTCCCAATCAACTTTGACAATTCCCCTTTATCACAGGGATGGTAAGCACCACAATGTCCATCAATCTTCAGAATTCATAGAAAACAGTAATTCTTTATATTGGAAGTCCTTTAGCTTTGCAAAACTGGCACATAATATCATAAAAGAGAATGAATAGGTATGTCCATTTTTTTTAAATAACCTGAACTGAGAAATAATGTCTTTTCCTTTGAAAATTCTAGCCTTTTAAAAAGGTCATCTTCATTTATATCTTTGGCTGTTAGTGCTTTGAGACTGTCACTATACAACCCATTTTGCTAATACGGGCTTTAAAAATCTCAACTAAAACCCTCTGAAAAGCAAACGGGTCATCAGAAGTTTATTTTTGTTCCTATAGAATGACAGAAATTGAGATTTATTTAGACTCATCAGCAGAACTGATCACTTCATCACTTGCTGAACCTACTGTCAGATCAGCCCCCTGATGCTGCTTCAGCCCCTTCTCAATACCAGCTGTGAGTACATCATGATTCGTATCACTTTTCTTCTCTCCTCACTCTGCTCAGGAGATTAAGCATACTAATGGACTTCCAAGCAGTGAACCAATCATGTAGAGTACACCACCACAAAACTCCCTCGTATTCTGATAGCATGAGCAGCCCATGGTGTTTTAGCAATATGAGGTCACTTGCAAATTACTCATTCCCAGATTCCACATCCTTAAACACCTGATTCTATTCACTGAAAGAAGTGCAGGCTTCACTGGGAGAAAAGATTTTAAATCAGCCATGACAGTTTTGCTATAGATTTGCTAATCCAGTACAAACAGCGTGTCTGTCACAGGTCCAACTGGATACAGTTGAACAACATATCTCAAGCAGTGGCTGTTAATCACAGTTAAATAGCTGTTTGATGGAGCTGACAGTTCCAGTCTAACAAGCAGGCACTTCAGCAGCACGTGGTGCTGAAGGCAGTGCTGTCTGTACTGTGTGGCCACTGATTCCACAGCTTGCTAAATGCTGGGAGCAGCCATGGGAAAACAACTAGCACAGCATTCAGGGATGGCATGCAAGGAGAACACTACCAAACAAAAGGAACACAGGCACCAAGTTTTCATTTCCTTATTTAGATGTCCCAGGTAATGGCAGAAATTAGCTATGAAGAATGGAACTAACATCACCATGGAGCACAGACATCGACAGACTCCACTATCAAATCACAACAGCATCTAGTTCAGCAAGATTATGGCTTGCATTCAGCAACATCCAGTGCCAAAGTGTTGTCAGATTCAAGTCAACTCCTTTGTTCATGTCCTCACCATCTTCTTTTACAAAAGTTTAAAACTTAAGCTGAGTTTGGTGCCAAAGTCCTTTTGATGGATTAGGGCAAATGTGTGCAAGTGAGGATATTTTCTGAATTGATTTAGCATCAGCAGGCCTTCTCCTGCTGTATTTAAGGTGTACACGTGCCTGTGCTTCCAAAATGTGTGCCAGTGAAGCAGTTTACAATGGTTTGGTCATCTCTACTTGTTTTTACTCCCTTGTTTCCATAATACCAGCAGAGCAGCTATGGAAGTGCCTCTGTGACAATAAAAGTCTGCCGCGTTAGCTTTGTTTCATGTATAAATCTGAGTGAGCCTGCGGAGACACATTTGGAGATGGTCCCTTCAGTGGCTTTGATAGAGGCCTCAGACACTGGGTGGGAAAGGCCAGTGACAACTTCCAGCCAGCATAACAAGTTATAGAAAGGGATATCAAACTAAATAATGTTAAGACAAGTCACAACAAAGTTTGCAAAAGCTAAATTAATCTGAAATTATACTTGTAGGGTCAGTGAAACATCTGTGTTTAAATGGCTTTGAGCTTGCCTAGTCTACCACAGACAACACACAATTATTAACTAACAAATGAGATGTCAAAAAAAAAGAGCCTCTAGTCTGCAAACAGAAGTGATCTATCTAATTTTATACATCTGAATAGCCCCATATAATGTTCACACCACTCTCCTGTCTGAAAGACAAAGCTTCTCTTTCAGTAAACAATCATTTTTTTCTTGCAATTAATATCATATCGTTGACCTTGATCTTAAAGAGTAGAGGTTTTTGTTTCTCAGTAATTCAATTTTATTTGATTATTCTGACACTCAATACCAATTCCAGAAGATATTTAGTTTGCTACAATTACTTCCGTCTTCTCTCTACTGAACTGTGCTGTAACACAAAAAGAGCCTTAAAAATGCTTGATATTTCTGGTTGTTGTGCATAGAAGAATGCAACACAGGCTTGATGTTAAGCTTCAAGTTGGAAAAAGTATGCTATAAATACGGGTGTTGAAAAGCACAACTTAAATCAGTTACAGTAGCGCCAAAGGAAGGACCAAACACATTTTAAGACACCATTAAGACCAGATGTCCCAAATTAAGAATTTGCATCAAGTTCCTAACCCTTCCAAGATACTTGAGTGTCTGAGCCAAAAGCCTACTGCAGACATCAGGGGTATTACCTCTCCAGCTTAAGTGGCTTTGGATCAGGCCTCAAGTCACAAGACTCAAGCAGGCTTTCTCCTGAAGCAAATCTTTGGCTTCTTATAAAAGTGCTTTGCAGCCTAACTTCAGTTGAGACGAATCTCTCAAAAAGACCAAATCTTCCATTCCACTGTCACAATATTATTGAGGAACTCCTGCAAAAATACATTGGTGCTGGGGGAGATGGGCAATAGGGCTGAAGACAAGGCTGCTGCCCCCACCTACGCTACAAAACCGCCCTGTTTCTTTGCAAAATGAAACTTGTTTTCAAACAAATCACAGGAGGAAAAGAAAGGGATCTGAAATCAAGCGTTGTCTCAAAGAAACACTAGCTTCACAATCCTGAAGGAAAAGGAAAACTTCATGAGGTGGTAACTGAAAGAATGTATAAGGAAGCTGCTTCCTGTTGTCCGCCAACTTTGTTCTGGAAAGCAGGATGCACACTGACCTCTGAAAGGATAAGAGGATATTATATCCATATGCCTTTTTTTTTTCCAGAGTATTTTTTATCTCTGCCTTGTCAATGGAAGAATTTTATGAAGTGATTAAGTGTTCATTGACACTTCCCAGGCACTGATTATTGGTGTTCTCTGTACAGTGCTGAGAAGGGGGAAGGAGTAGGGTATTATATCCAGCTCACTCTATAAACTATATAATTTGAATACAAAGAAAATAATGTAAGCTTGTAAGTAGTTATGGATGCTGCCTAGTAATTTAAAGGTTAGTTCCTCAGAACATAAGATTATTACATTTGAGACATTTCTTGGAGCTTGTATCTAGGCACAAAAAATATTTTGTGAGTGAACAACCCAAGCATTTGGCATGGCATTGAATTGTTCTGAGATCACAACACGAGATCTTGAGCCAGCATAAAATGCCTCAGGTCCATCAGCTTTATACTACAGCATCAGATGCACTTGGACAGTTACTTGTTTAAACGAAGGAGTACATGGCTTCTCATTAGGATTAACAAAATTATACTGGATGACCACAGACACACTGACTTTTGCTTCAAAATTAAATAATAAGTAGAGTTCATGCCTAGGAATGCTCTTACTGCAAATGCATTGATTGTCACTTTCTAAACATGTGTTTTACATTTGGCACAGCAACAATATAAAAGTGTTTACAAACTGGATTAGAGCCAACAGATGGTCCTCCAAGCCATCAGTCTCAGAATCCTACCCAGTTCCCACTCCTTCCCAGGAAAAGCCTGGGAAAAGAGATTGGGAAGATTCATAAGTACACACATGATTTATAGATGTCTTTTTACATAAGCACATGCATATAAAGACACATATGTAAGTATATATACGCATAAACACGTACACATACAGTAAGTTCTACACATGCAAGAGACAGTGCTCAAACATAAAACGTTATCTGGGTTCTTTGGCTGTCTACGATTGTCTCAAAAAATAAAGTTTAGGCAAAGAACTTTTTCTCTTTTCAGTGGGGATATTTCATTAAAAGACAACACTATTTTGGGAAGGGTTAGAACCAAGATATCTATAACTAGGTATTCTGGTTTCTTTCAACAGGGTATTCAACATTTAGAGACTCCACATCTTGCCAAGAAGGCCAGCCACAGCAGGGACTGCAATACCAACTATGCCTGGATGGAACTGGGGCGTAGCTGTTGAGCCAGTCTTTGAGGGAGGTCAGGAACATTTCAGAGATGCACAGCAAAAGGAGAGGCCACATACTGCAAATACTATTTTGAAGCTGGTGACTGCCACTTCCCATGTTTTGGAAAGGAATTCCTTTCTCTGGCATTGCTAGAGGGAAATTTCCTCATTTTGATAGAAAAAAGCAGCTTTTATTCTTCAAAAGCTGCAGGGGTTATAAATTGCCCCTTGTTTGTGCTGATCACCATAACTGTTAATTTTAGCAAGGGAGAAGAAAAATGGGTGCCTGTAAGGCAAATATTTTAAGACATGACTTATGGAGATGACTCATTGCATGTTTCTAGCTGGAGCCCGTTTCTTTCCTAAATGTCACCAATAAAAACAGGACCTAGGCTATACATCTGATTCTTGCTAGAAAAATGTACATATCATATGGGTCCCTTGAAATGGATCCTTGATTATTTCTGTTTATATCTCTTTGATATTTGCAGTGTTCAACACCTGTAGTGTAAGCCTCTAGAAAAACAGCATAAGTGTGCACTGCAGGTAACATACAGGCAAAAATCACAGTAACTCCAGAAAAGCAGGACTATACTACTGAGTTTAGAAATAGGACAATATTAAAGGTCTGCATTCAAGATCAGTAATTTTTAACCTCACAAAGGTCCACCAGTCCTTAGAGAGTTTTGCTTCTATAGCTCAGTCTCCAACAATCCCACTTTGAGCTGAAGGCTTTGCTATAAAGCCCTCCAAAAGCATCATGTGTCTTTCCCTACCTGTTTTTCAGGGCAGGGGGGGCCACGTGATACTATCTTGCTTGTGTATCGCGTATGAGTCACTCTTCTTCTAACGGCATCATGCAGGAAAGAGAAATACTAGTTAGGACTACAGCTTTCCTACTCCAAGGCAGGCTCTGCAGTATTGCCCTACTGATACAACTGATGAGCAAACATCCACACCTGGAAGTATTTGTGCCAGAAACCACAGCTCAAGCTCCTGAGATTCATAACAGGAGAAAAAAAAAGTTATTTCTGACTGGCTCAGGAATGCAGCACAAAGTGCAGCCATTCTTCCACAACCAGAAAGGGGTCCACAGAGATGCCAGAATACGTACAATGTTATCAACCAGTAAGGAAACCAGAGCAAGTGCCACCTGACCTGTTCCAAACACTGATGCAGATCTGACACGCAACAAAGCTGTTTGGTCAGATAGGCTCTCACTTCAATAGGAAGAAGGATTCTGCATCAAAATTCAGAAGACGAACTGTTTTTACATTTACAGAAGACATCAGGCGGTGGCTAACGCACAGCAGCTTATTAGGAAACAAGGTTAGATCTCTGTTAACTAAAAAGATATAATCTTTCAACAGAAAGTCTATGGAATAAGAAATTGAACACCGCTTCAGAGGAGACTGCTAAATAAAGCCTAATGCAAAGTAAATTACTGGGAAAAAAACTGATATTGTTTTCTTATCATACATGAATTGATAAGGCTTTCTATTAAACACATTTTCTAGCAAAAGTTGTCACTAATCACCTTAATAGAAACAAAGCAGCTATTAAGTCATCACAAGCAGTGTCATTATAAGTCTTGCCAATAAGGCAAGGACCCAAAGAATTTTTGTTTTGTTTCAGTTCTCAACCTTGACACAGACTTCTTAAATGGCCTTTAGGAAATATTCTAATTACAACTCAATTAATTAGAGCTGGAAATTTTTCTCATTGAATGGATTTTCATCGAAAAATACTGATTCATAAAATATATTTCCATGAAATATTACTGCATGTTCAAAAAAGTTCTGCTGTAACACTGGCCACTCTCCTGCCAGCTCACCTGGCAAGAATGGGATCTTCGGAGTCATAGTTTCACAATGGGGGCCTGGTCACGTAATGAGATTTCACAGGATGTCTCTTGGTAATTGAGGGTAGTTGTCTGCTCCATTTCAGTAGCAACATAAAATCAAATCATATTTTCAGGGCTTGCAAGTATGTTAATTTTCTTGAACTACCTTTCTGAGGGAAGCTTCAGAATTTCTACGTTTATCTCTCAACTAAAATAACTTTCTGAAGCTTCCTGAAGTTCTTGCGGATTTTTCCATAGAACAAAAGTTATGAATTCAGTCTCTTGGGCCCATGCTCAGTTGGCATAGCTTGTGTTCCATTCATACCACAATGATTTCCTCCACATCAACAAAAAAATTCCTTCCCGTGAACAGGAGTGCAATGACCCAGGATAGAAGATAGCTTTAACAGTCTGACAAAGCCTTTATCCACCTTGGTCACTAAAGCAGAAATACTGAATACAATCCTTGGTGTTCCAGCTACCCCTCTGTCACATGCCAGTTATCACTGTCTCCTCTCCCTCCTTTAGACTTTCTTGGTGATTTCAAAACACTCTAGGAGAGAAGTTATTTTTTATTGTGCGCTAATTTGTGGCCTCTGGTAATAGTTACAGTAAGTGAAGAGTCTAAGCAGAGCTTCCATATCAAGTTCCACCCAAGTTCGTAATTGTAAAGATCAACAGCAAAGCAGATAGGGAAAAAAGATCCATCAATTATTATTTTTAGATTAGAAATACAGATTTAAAGGTGTTTCCAAAAGGAGCCATGCAGAGGGACAACGTTTAAAACACAAGAACAGATCCCCAACTTGTTAGAGATCTTTTAAAATCATTGGTCCTGCCCTGGGCTGTCTGTGATGTACATGAGCAAACTAAGCAGACAGAAAGAATCCAGACTATGGGCAAACTAAAGCAGTTGATAGATGTGAGCACAGTTAAGACAAAGAACACAAGAATTCAAAAAGATTTGGCTCTATTCTCGAACTATCCAGAAAAATTAAGATAAAAAGTGAAATACTGGCTTGGTATTTTAAAAATTGTTCAATAGAATCAAGACTCAAGAAAGGAACAGTGTAGAACTGATTTAATTGCTATGGCAACTTGCAAAGCAGTTTTACAGAGTGGTTCTAGCAGTTCTCTCTTACTATCAAAACAAAATATGCTGAGCACTAAAATTTAAAGAGAAATAGTAATTTACTGTGTTGTATTAACATATTTAAGAGTCCTATCATACGTAATGTGAATTTGATGTTACCTCTGCATCATATTAGCACTTGAAACTTAATTTAGGGAAATGGGACTGGTGAGAGTACCTTCTAGGTTACAAGTCAAATCTATGGCTCATTTAACCTTATCCCACTCAAATTCATTGAGTTCTGAATTAAAACCAGAGTTTCTTACTCCCACTACCCTAACAATGTCATTCTGCAGCCTCACTCTAGTGATGGTTTGGAGCCTTCTACTAAGTTCCTGTTAGAACTTACTTATAACCATTTTGTGTCTTTTTGCTCTTTGTCAACATTTTCTTTCAGTTTACATAACTTCTTCTGCTTTCATATTTATTCCATCTCAAGTTGTTTCATATAAAAAACTCTCAAATTGTCTCCTAGTTTTCACTTTGCTACGCTAAACAAGCCATTGATAACAACATTTAAGTATATAAACACATATGTAAATATATATATACTATACACACATAGAAAAAACATAAGTGCATATAAACACACAAATATGTACATAATTATGAAGGAATGGGATTGCGTCAAACCAGATTCTATAACTAAAGAAAAAATGTGAATCAACAAATGAGAAAAGTATAGTTTTATAGACTATTTTCCTTGCTTGTGTTGAGATAAAGATCAATCAATTGTATTGAAATGGCATGTGGACACATAAAAAAATGAGATGCTTATATGTATGACTGTCACAGGAATAATTCAAACAAACTTGGGACAGGCAATTATGTCTACTAATAGCCAGAATTCAAAGTACTTCAGGAAAAGGTGATTATCATGAAAGTTTAAGACCTATAAATTCTGCTCACAGCTCAAAAAGTAAAGATCTCTTTCCTTGGTGCCCTCCCCATTGAAATGGAACAGTAATTTCCATGGCCACAAAATAGCCTCAAATTTTTCTGATTCAAGTTGTTCAGTACCTTGTGGCAGAATTCCCTGCGTTAATTATAAATTTGCTCTCGAAATTTATAAGAACATCACTTAAAACTACCTGGATTCCTTTTGACTTAAATAGGAAACAAGACCTCTACTCTGCCTTCTTGATCTACACTAGTTGCTCTTTCTTTTCAGACTAATATGCAGTTATTCATCCATTTGAAACTAAACACAAAATTTTCAGCTCCTTTCCTATGAAAACTGTGGTTTCTAACTATTTTGTCACCAAAACCACTAGCTTTTTCTTGTAAAATGGTAACCAGATCATAGCAATTCAAGTAAATACAAGCCTTTGTTTTCTACAAGGGTTTTTACCTTTCCATACTATTCTCCAATTCCGTGGAATACAGCCCCACACTGAGCAGGCTTTCATCTCAGCTCGCTTTTGAAATATTTTCTAGGATGCAACTGGACTGACTTACAAGCGTGTTTCAGACATATTCAAAGATACAGGTTTGCTGCATTGTCACCCATAAAAAGCACAGTTAGCAGTCGGTATTGGCATGAAAATAATCAATATTTTTCAGCCAATTACAATGAAAATAAACAGCAGATTTATTCCCTTAATGCTTGAATATTTGAATTGAATGCCCGAGTTCCAGTGAAATAAACAGTTTTGGCATTTGATCTTTGATACATTACATATTACACCAGAGTTTTCATTACTTAGGAGGATATTGGAAAAATGCGGCAAGTGAACCTACGATGCACTATGTCTGCAGCGTAGCACGTACGTTTGTCTTCACCACCTCACTCCAGCAAATAAAAAGAAAAAAAAACCTCAGATTTGCTTTTGTGTATTGGGAAGGTCAAGAAAATAATCAGATTTTGCTAGTGAGTGATCAGATGACCAAGGTGCCAGCTTAACACATGCCTTCCAGAGGCACCGACTTACCACACCAACATTTAGAAGTTGCAGCTTTTAACTGAATTGCCAGCTATTGTGTGCACTTACTGAAAACTAATTTTAAGACGATTTATCTAATAAATGACTCCTTACAAGAAGTATTAGTACTATTTTATCATCTACCATGTTCTTAGGCGATTGTTGATTACACAAAAGACTCAAAAATTGGCCAGATTACTCTCTTCACAGGATCATGGAGTCAGCTCATCATACAAGCTTTATTTTCTCTAGCTTATTTTATATCAAGATCAGTCAGTTCATCGTTTTTAAAGATAGCTCACTCTGAACCGATTTATCACTTGCATAAGCAGCTGAACTCAAATAAAGGAAGGGAGAGTGAAATGCTTGGAATGACCAGCTGGTTGGAATGAGAGTATAATTGCCTTTTTAGCAGCATTGCTTCCTATCAGCTTAAGCAGTTTGTGGCATTACAAAGTTAGCTTGCAAGCTGAAGATGTTTTTAGTACTTTGAGAAGCCACTGTAGCCTTGCTTAAACAAATATAACAGATTAACAGCCTGACTACATGCTTCGGAAGAATGAATGTCCTTCTAGTAGTCATTGCTGGCAAATAGAAAACCTGTCTATCTAATAATTGTTATCCAGTCATCCGGTATCTCTGACACAATAATTATCCAAAGCCAATGTCCAGGATTCCAATTCATATGCTCAGACTGATTAACTGGAATGAATCCTATCAGCCCCACTGCCAGGGTTACCTCAGTGAAGCCTGCTGTATCACGAGCAGTTTGCTGTGTTCAGTTCAATAACTCATCTTGAATTATACCAGCATCTTCTTACTCATAAATCAAATACTAAAACTGAAATGCTCTCAGGTCTACAATTTCAATGGCTACCTTATTTAAACTGTCATGGGCTTTGAACCTTCAATGACTGTAAATGTGTATGATCTGAAAAATAACACTAACACAAACCTCATGTTGCCCTTGCACAGTTCCTTGTGGAATTCAATGCGAAATAGTCCAAGAATAAAGAGCTATATTTTAATTTCATTAAAAATTAAGCATCATAACAGAACCGACAGCAAAACAGCATTAACTGAAAGCAGCATTCCTGAGTATATGATGAAGTAATAGTTTACACTGAAGGAAGTATGTTTAAATATGTGTACGTATACCCATATGCTTTATATGGGGACCTACACGTAAAAACAAAAGTTCAACTTGTATTACACCATACATTTAATTATATTCTGAATTTCAAAGAATACAACTTATGAAAATATGGGAAAGCTGTCTTGTGTTTCATTTTTAAATTGCATCAGATAAACATATATTTACTACCAGTACTCATTAAAACATATACGACTACCTCAGTAACAGCATCCTTAGTGAAGAGATAAGACTTGCATTAGTCAAGAAGTAGTATACCAAACAGCTTATTAAAAATTAAGAATATACCATATTTCCCTAGTTAAATAACAGCTGATAATTACATAAAATAGGATCCTGTACTTCGGAAATCCAGTAAAATGTAAAAGAACAAGATATTGCAAAAATTAAGTATTTAAGAAATGCCATGAGAATCCCTAAATCAGCTGTCCTAGAGGTAAAGAATTCCTGTCTCAACTGAATTTCTCATCTCAATTTGTCATCTCCTTCAAAAAGGAACTTTGCAAACTCACCATGTAGTATCCAACACACCAGAGCCATTGCCTGTTTCAATCTGGATAACCTGTTCCATTGTGTTCCAGCTGCTACTGTGTGTGAGCTGTTAAAAAATATTAACAGAAAAAGACTTAATATGACCACTTTATGACACAACATTCAAGTTTTTAGACAGAAGTGAACTTTATACTTACTTCTAATACACACAGCATGCACAAACCTAGAAGCCAATGTAAGTTCTACTGTTCACTTCAGCAAAAGCAGAATCGTACTCAGCCCTCAAGCACTGAGCACACAACCAGTTCAAGCTGACATTGAGAAAAGGAGTCAGGAAAGGTACTGGAAATTCCCGTGGTGTTTTAAAGAAAGTTATTCACTTGGAGACATAAAGAGCCTACATTTGTTGGGAAACAGGTAGGACTTGGTCCACTGTCCTGAGTGTTAAGCAGAAAGTCTCTTGACTTTCAGAGGCTGCAGCCTTCCACGTTTTGCCACCAGGTGGCAAGGCGACAGCGAAGGGATAACACTAACTCTGTGCCTCCGCACATCAGCAGCCGGCTGCTGGAAACACATCACTTCCCTGAGTGCTGAGACTCTAAGAATAACGACGCACTGCGTTTTTCTAGGTTTGCAAAATGTTGAGAAGCTGAAAGTAATTAGGGATCCGCACAGGTGTATAAACCAATTTATGAGATGACTTGACAAAGCAGGCGAGGAGTTTGTACTGCAGTCTGTGGTCCAACTGAAGTTGCACACTACTGCGTCGTCCTGCACACCCCAATAAGCACTCAGTGCTGCTTAGTTCTAGAAAAAACACAACGAATGAGCAAAATGAAAAGGAGTAGACCTTGATTTTCATGATCTTAGTAAAGTTTAACATACTTAAAAATACACCAGTCTGAGCCCACATTCATTTCCACTGAGATAAATGAGGAGGCATTGAAGTCAATTTAATTACACAGGTGAAACATGAGGGAAGGTAAATGGAAAGAGGTGACAAAACAGAAGGTAAAGTTCAAGGTGAAGAAAACAAATTAGCAGCAAGTTCTCCTGAGCTTCTCTAATTCTAAATGCTTACTCTCAGAATGTGGAATTTGTCATGAAACCCATAACCACAGAGATGGGCTTCAGTTTTAAGTAAACACAAGAAAAGATTCATTGTAATTGTAGAGGAGAGTGTCTCTTCTAAATAAAGAAAGCTCGTTACTGAAAATTTTAAAGATATTTTCCATTAGGGGAATTATTTCAACAAAATAAATTTGTAATACAAAGTTTCCAGCCTAGAGGACCATCTCCACTTCCTAGAACCATGCAATATATTGTACCAAAAGACTAACTCAAAAGACCACTGCTACCAGTATTGGTCTGTAAGATACAACTAATTTAGGTCACAAAATGAAAAAAAGCCTCTACAATGAGTAAATTCTATTGTTTCTCGGGTATTTTTATCAATTCTTGCCTGCAGACAAGATGAACAAGGAGAGGATGAACAGACACACCTCCCTCCAAACAGACACTGGGGGACTACTGGCAATATCTTAATTCTTTCCTTAAGTGACACAGCTTACTGAGAAACAACACTAAGTAGTGACTCAGCTGTGATCTCACTTTACAAATCTGCAAAGCAGAAGTCGGCTGACTAACATTGGAATCAGGTATACAATGACAACTTCCACCACAATGTGTGATGTGTGGATGACATTTAATCATCTACAACAGAAATTAAAGAATATTCAGCAGAGAAAGTCTGAAGAATGGTTAAACTGAATAACAGTAAAAGGAATGTCTAAACACAAGATTTGTTATAACCAAAAATTCTCACTACAATTCAAAGTTAAAATAAGATGCTTAAGCAGGACATATATTTTTCTTCTTCCACTGCTGCCTCTTCAGAAAAAAAAATAATGATTTCTGCATTTCTGGCTAGATGCATTATGCTCATAGGCCATAGTATTAAAAATAATCAGCATGTGGAGTATGAATGTAACTGGCATTCCTCTGGCTCCTTAAAACCATGGTTTCTTCCACAATGCTAAAGTATTGTTTGCAGTGCAATGTGGTAAACAATTTGCTGTGGCAACAGCAAATAAAGGCACATGTTTAATTCAGACATTGTCATTATATTATTTTCTTTGACCTCTGTGAATCTGCTCCAACTCTTGGCCTAATCCATATGAAATATTGTAGTGATTTCAGAAAGTGTAAGGCTGCGACCAGTGCTTTCCAATTGTTTCTTCCTCACTCCACAAACTTCAAAACTAGCAGTCACAGGTAGGGTTGCAAAGCTGGATGCATCTCAACTTCTGCTGCTAAGATTCAAATGAGAAACAAATAAACCTTTCCTGAAGGAACATTTTCCACTTCAGGCCATGTTACCCCTGCAAGTGCTACCACAGAGAGTTCAATATCAAAATATGATAAAACTTGAAGCAAAGTCAAGCATCATAGGAAAATGTGTTTGCTCCTATACATATATTTTAGAAAATAAAAACTTGTAGCACTCTTCCATGTTCTCAAGCAGCCCATCATCCAGAAATTGCCTGTATGACTGGATTTCATGAGATGAGGACTTTCCATCTTCTCCTGCTCAGGCATGAAGGGGTTAGAACATACCCATCTTTGCTGGAATAAAATTGAAACATTAGTCTAACCTGGTTTTCTAAACATTCACAAAACAGTGCAAAACACTTCTTTCTGCAAGACAGCTGAAAGTCTGGGCTTCTTCTTATGGCTCTCCCAGAACACTGTGTAAGGATTTTGGTACTTCCTATTTAGAAAATAGGACCTCGCATGTAAAGCTGTATGTAAATTGAGATTTTTTTTTTTAACGACCATACAGTTTATCATGTAAAGTTCTGAAACTGTTATCATGTTATCAGTAAAGTACTGAAAATTTTTAGACTTCAAAGCCTGTGAAGTCAGTGAAACAGTGATGACTTCCGATAAGCCCCAGAATGAATGGTGATTTGCAATGCACTCCTGATCCTGCAGTGCTTTACAAAAACAGCTCCAGCTGAAGTCAAGCGGAACTGAGGATGTTCCTCACCTTTCATGCTTGGTATTTTTGCAGACAGCTCTGCTGTGACAGATGTGAAGATGCAGAGAGCATGTATTTTAACAGGCTGCATAACAGCAACATTTGAACCACATACCACAACACTGACATTTTAATCTTAAATCGGTATGCAGCTGAAATTATTCCAACCTACAGACATTCCATGAACAGGAAATACTAAAAGATTGAAAGATTGCTTGCACAAAAATGCACTGCAGCTCAAAAGCACATGCCATAAGAAAAAGAAAATGCTGCTTTCCTTTGGAAACATTTAGATTTAAAAGCACCAGTATCCTACTCTAATATTATCCATTAGTTTGTCATAATGAGCGAGGATATTCTAGAATGTCAAATAATGAAATATGATGTCTTGCTCCAACTTCACTGACCTGCATGATCTTCAAATTCAGATAGATGGAGACGCAACTGAAAAACTGTTTCATTTATTCACTCACAAATATTCACTCAAATTTGTGTCTCAATATCTCGGGTGATGGCCGTTGTTTGTAGATAGAATCACAGAATGTTTGGGTTAGAAGAGACCTCAAAGCCCACTCAGTTCCAACCCCCTGCCATGGGCAGGTACACCTCTCACTGGATGAGATTGCTCAAAGCTTCATCCAACCTGGACTTGAACACTTCCAGGGATGGGGCAACCTGTGCTACTGCCTCACCACTTTCACAGTAAAAAATTTCTTCCCAATACCTAATCAAAATCTCCCCTCTTTCATCTTAAAACTGTTACCCCTCATCCTATCACTGCACTCATGATCTCATAAAGACCCCTCCCAAGGTTTTCTGCAGACCCCCTTTAAGTCTTGGAAGGCTGCTATCAGGTAGATACTTAGCAGTACTCTAATTTATCAGCAAAAGTGCTGAAAACAAGGAAATTTATGAGTACAAAAATTATTTGCAGATAGATTAAGAACGAAACATTTACTGAGGAAACTTTAATCAAAAGAAATGAAGGTCATCAAGTCAGAGAAAAGAAAAACATCATTGACCTGAACATCCAAACAAAAATACCAGCTGAGAATTTGAGTTGTCAAATGTACACAGTCAATTGCCTATGTGCAAACTACATGCCATGAACAAATGCTCACAGCTATATGACTAATAGTTCTGAATAACGAGCTGGGGAAAATAATGAAATGCTCACAATGTAGCAAGACAGGTAAAAGCTAAATTCCTTGCTCCAAATTGTAACTTTGCTACCCGTGTATCTTGCATATGTTTTTTTTTACTCTTCATTCAGCAGACTTTGGAAAGTCCTAGCTGATCACCACAAATTTAATAGAGTCCTCTTCTGTGACAATGAAAGATGCTGTTATAAAACTTAGATGTTTGAGCCATGTCATGCTGCAATAGACGGAATAGTTTCTCCCACAGTTATAATTTTGTCATGTTCTCAGGGAGAGATCCCATAGCAGTTCAATCTCATCTGAACTGTAGCTGCTGCTGTCTCACATACCTCTCCATCCTGAGTAACATACTCTGCTCTAACAGAGAAGTGCTTCAGAGGCAGTTAGCCAACAGAAGACTGACTAATCTTTAACAGAATAAACTTAGGCCCTAATCACACAAAGGCCAGGACCACAGTCAGGAAAGGGTAGAATCACGGCCATGGGAGCACAGCACTATGCCAACTTTAACTGTGATATATTGCTACGGAATACAAACTACAAAAGCAGAAGCAATTTTTAGTGACTTGAATTCTGACAATGTGGCTTGAGAGAAAACTACGTAGGCCAGGAACTGGGAAAAGTACTGGATGCGTTAGCAGAATACTCTTGGAGTGGAGTAATAGCTTACTTTATTTTTCTTTGCATATTTGATTAAGCTAGGGAATCAGAGGGTAAAAGACAGGCTCTGCTTCTCTTACTGAAGAGGCTGAAAAGCTGAAATGCTCAGGAGACCACAATAACAAATCATGCTCCTGGTCAGGTTAGTTTTAGAAGAATGGGTTAATAGCAAATACAGACATCCATGTATTCAAGTACAGATACACGTATCCCTGTATCCAAGTATTAAACTGAAATATTACTGAAACTAATATGACCTGCAAACGAGACAATTTTTACGCAGGAAACAAAGCTTCAGAAAATTCATCACTATCAGCATGGACCAGCTCTTTAACAAATTGCATCATTAGAAATTTAAGAGTCACACATCACAATTTTAATACACAATTTTAATACACTCCTCCGCTCTACCGCTGCTTCTGCCTACATTTCATTTCTTCGAGAAGAACATGACTATCCTGCACATTACTTCTACAATAAGGAGGTCTGACACATAAGGGAATATTTTTCACAGTGAGAACAATCAGCCGTTAAAATAATCTCCCCAGGGAAGTAGTGGATTCCCCAACATGGGAGACTTCTAAGACTGGAGAGAGTGTTGGGACATCTTGTCTAGACCGTGCTTCTGCCAAGAAAGGTTGGACCAGATGATCCTTGAGGTCCCTTCCAACCTGATATTCTGATTCTATGACTGAAAATGCATCCAGCCCTTGAAGTTAGGGTGATATAGGTCTTGAGATCAGCTGAGTGGTAACAGCTATGACAACACTCAAAGTCTCCCTGTAAGCCGTTCATATGAATTATGCTGGTTTTCACTCACTTCATCCAAAGCTGTCAAAAAGTACAAATCAGCTTTTGTTCATCTTTGTCAGCTTGCCTGGCAGTTGAAAACCTATTAAACACATGGAGATGGAAACCACAAAGTTCATGAAGCCACTTAACATTGTTACAGGCAGTGCTTTTCTAAAAAGCATGATTTCACTAAGAGGTTGGTTTGTCCTGAGAAGATTATATTTGCCTCAATGAATTGTGAATTCTGAAGTAAAACTTAGGTTTCATACCTTAGATCCATTTTACAACCCTATCTTTCAAATGTTTCTGATGCTTTTACATGGTTTAATTTTGGAGTAATCATACAATGTGATATGAAAAGTGCCTGAGTTACTGGACAACAGAGTAATGTTAGGAAATCAAGCTCCTCAATTAATGCTAGTTAAGCACTCAGGATCACTCCTGAGCTTTAAGAAACCGTGGTCAACAAATTTGTCATGGAAACCTAAATTTTTGTGGCTTGCTCCACAGTGGCTATCCAAGAGTGCAGTGGAAAATATCTGAGTAATGACGCCACTTAAACAGAACAGACTTCAGGAAAAATATTTGTATCAACCTGACAAACCAGTGGCAAACTGGAAGCCAAAACCAGGTTAGAAAACATCTCTTATTTTGGCCTATTTATTTCAAAAACCTGACTGGGGGAATTAAGGAATTATCTTTGGCATAGAAGCAGGTAAGGTGAACTGTTGTGACACAGTAAGCAATCAGAGTGTACTGGATGAGATTTATCATCACACTGGACCAGAGAGGTGCACTAACTTTGCTGGGTATTGAGATATGTTGGGAGGCTTTGTTACATGGCTGTGACAGGGACTGGTACCACTTGGTGTTTATTTGGTCTGCTGAGTGTGCGCTAAGAAGTTTGTAAGAAGACAGTTTGCAGATGACACCAAGCTGAGTGGGGCAGTCATCATGCCAGAAGGACAGGATATAATCCAGAGGGACCTAGACAAGCTGGAGAAGTGGTCCTGTGTGAACCTCACTAGGTACAACAAGGCCAAGGGCAAGGACCTACACCTGGGTCGGTGCAATCTGCAATATCAATACAGGATGGGAGACAACGTGATTGAGAGCAGCCCTGTGCAGAAGGACTTTGGGGTGCTGATTGATGAGAAGTTCGACATGAGCTGGCAATGTGCACTCGCAGACCAGAAGGCCAAGCGTGTCCTGGGCTGCATAAGAAGAAGAGCGGCCATAAGGCTGAGGGAGGTGATTCTCCCCATCTACTCTGCTCTCAAAAGATCCCACCTGGAATACTGTGCTCAGTTCCAGAATCCCTAACATAAGAAGGATACGGAACTGTTGGAACAGATCCAGAGGAGGGCTACGAAGATGATCAGAGGGCTGGAGCACCTCTGCTATGAGGACAGGCTGAGAGAGTTGGGGTTGTTCAGCCTGGAGAAGAGAAGCCTCTGGGGAGACATTATTGCCACCTTCCAGTACCTGAAGGGGCTACAGGAAAGCTGGAGAGGGACTTTTTAGAAGGGCAAGTAGTGATACAATGAGGGGGAATGTGTTTAAATTGGAAGGGGGAAGATTTAGATTAGACATTAGGAAGAAATTCTTTGCAATGGGGTGATGAGACTCTAGCACAGGTTGCCCAGGGAAGCTGTGGATTGCCCCTCCTGGAAGTGTTCAAGGCCAGGCTGGATGGGGTCTT